>JABSTR010001509.1:0-13690 GCA_013339765.2 Haemaphysalis longicornis | reverse complement strand
GCTACATCGAACTATTTACGATCTTCTTCGCGCTGTTCGATATAAGCGGGCTTTACTGTATAAGGCGTAAAAAACTCCGACGATACAATAAATATATGTGAGTTACTATGAGCGATATTACTAGTTTTATTGGCCCATTGCTGTGTACGCTACTTTTTTTTTTCTGCAGCTTGCGATAAAAAGGGCTTCGGCTAGGCTAATCTAACCCTGATGCAAATGCAAAGCGAAAGCTTGGCTTAGCCTTACTAAGTCTTGGTTCATTTAGTTAACCATTGATTTAGCTATACGTGTCGAACGCTTCCTGTAGGGGCTCCCCTGATATCCCCTAGCGGCCCGTTTCGAAAGTAGTCGCGGGAGTCTCCGGCCCGATCGCCACTGTCGCCGCGCTTTTGCGACACGTTTACGTCTGAGATTTCCCGTTTTTATAAGTTGGAAATGCATATTTATGTGAGCAATCACTTTGTTCGCAAATGGTGTGTTTAACGAGAGTGTAAATGTTTCTGACGCGATCTTACACTGCTGTTGTTACTATGGTCCCTAGAAATATTGAAATCTTCTAGGGACCATAGCGTACATTCGGTCCGTATAAGCGCCCAGCGTGTTTCACAGCCCGGCGTCGCGAAACCGGCATATGCATGGAGCTGATTGTAATTCCACTGCCCGGAAATTTACTAACAGTGTGTCCGTAAGCAGTGTTTCTTCAGATGGTCATGCTACGGCTATACACTACGGTGTAAATCGGTTTGTGTGCTTACATAATCTAGCGGAGCACACATACCTGACCACGCCAGTTACGCTCCATACCTCAGATATTGATCACTACCCTTGACAAGTCAGTGTGCATAAATTTCACGAACATTCTACAAAAACCGTGCCATGGATAATGCAAAATCCTACGCGTGCTCAGCACACGACAAAAAAATTAATGCTGGGTCGCCTTGTCGCGAGGTGAGTGCTCGCAATCGATCATCTGCTGCATCTGTCTTCTTCCGCAAGCAGCGCGGGATTGGCTTATAGAGACGGCACCCGCCTTAACGCGCTTCTTCGAAACATCGTCAAATGGCACAGGGAGCCTGCAGAGTCTAGCACAAACTGATATCAGCTAGCGGGCCTTATCAGATAACACACCCTTCCAACGACACCTTTAGTCGCTTGCGAATTAACTAAAAAATGCGTCCGCCAAGTGGTCAGCTGTTCGTTGAAGTCGAAAAGCAAAAGGAAAATGAACGTGCAGCATATATGTGTGATTACTAAAACGTTAATTCTTTGCAATTTCGCTCCGCATTGTACACGATAGTTAAGGCCCCCCCCCCCCCCTTCCATGTCAGCTTGCGAAATATCCCTGCATTTCGCATCTAGTTGGTTAGCTAATGAGTCCTACCTTGCTTAAGTTTCGACAAGCGTCTTTAGCACTTCCAAAGCTGCACCGGGTTTTTTTCATTCACCGTACGTCCTGTTCTGTTTATCAGGTGGCATCCAGACTTGGCAGGCAATTTATCTACACCATGCTGCATTCGTTGCTCGCACTGTAAAAAGGGGGTAGGTAATGGAAACCAGTCAATAAGGAGCGCTGTGCTAGTATCAGCTAGGCCTAAATGGAGGAGGGAGATGTGGTGGAGCAACTCACCTATTGGCAAAAAAGGAATTCACTTGTTCCTGAAGTATTCGGGGTGGCAGTGTTCAAGAGAAGCACGATTACAAAAGCAAAAAATTCTGCTCACACAGTGAGCAATGCAAAACATTACAAAAACAAAAGAAAGACGCTGTCTAGGTAAAAATGGCATCCAAGGCAGGTGAGATAAAAGAACCATAAACAAGGAATGCAGCAAAAATTCTGCCTCGCACTGTCATGGGCAACGACAAACACTACAAAACAAAATACGTCGTCAGGTAAAAAAAGCAGTGTAGAGGACAGGCCAGGTAAAGCAGAAGAAAAACGAGATAAAGAAAATGATTCTGCCTCGCACTGTCACAAGTGGCGCCAAACGCAACAAAAGCGAAACAAACAGCGTCTGGCACTGTTGGCCCGAGTGGTACTTGATTGCTGCCCACATGGGTGACGCTACTGCCATGGACTGCTACAGGACCTTGCCAATTTGCATGTACCATGCATAAAAAGTATTGCACATTTTTTGTTGCATATTCAGCTGGAGCTAGGAAGAACAGCCTGAAAAGAAGGCACCCCAAAGACGATTCAACTATGAATGCTATGCACTACATGTGGGTTCCTGAGAAGCACCTGGACAATTCACCAGCCTAACATTCATTCCTTAGGGTAGGTCCTTGGCCAAACTTAACAGCTCTTTATTTCGTGTTGAGAAGATTTTTGTTGGCCAAGGATGGCTCTAAAACCGCAACTTCTCTCCACACCAGAATAGTGTATCCACACCATTCATCATAGAGCACAGAAAGTGTCGACGACTCCCAACAGCTGTTTTCTGCGCTAAGGAAAGTGGCAGAATCACTTTTCTTGCACGAGCTTCAAAATATCTGGAAATTAAGAAAAAACTATCAGTAGACGTGTGCTCAGAGGGCCTCGAGATCTCAATGCCAATTCAGAAGAAAGCAATAATGACTGCACACGACTCAGTGCATTTGCTACTAGCAACAAATTTTAACATCTGAGGTTACGTCACCACTGTTCTCAGTGGCACTCCCTTACTATTGGTGCTAACTTTCTGCCCACAATAGCCACAAAAAGTGTTGTGTGTTAGTGAAAGCTGTAGTACCAAGGAAATTGCCAACCGAAATTCAGGTCCTGAACAGCTTAAATGCTACGAGTTGAGCCACAGTAGAATGCACGTTAGAACATCTGGGGCAGTAGTTCAGCGTCTGCCAAAACCATCTCCAAGTAACACCGCCGTAGCCTGCAACTACCCTTTTTCAGTCGCAAGTAGAGCCCCCTAGCCAAATCGTCGTGTGCTAGAGACAGCTGAAAGAATGCAAACATAAGCCCATCAGCTATCCTGACCGCTTAGATGATTGTGTGAGTAGTTAGTGATCGTCTCTCAACTCGTTCTTAACATACTAATATCAATCCCCCACGACGACACATTTTGCACGCAACCCTGCAACTCTACTTAGGCATTGTACCCTGCCGTTTCCATGACGCTGTCAGTATTAGCACCGTATTTTCCTCCACAAAACACACGAGTAGTGTGAAAGCATGTGTGTCAGGCAGTGTGCCATCTCAGTACAATAAAATCACGTCACAAGTCTCGGGAAATACACTTTATTTTTGCCATTCACATGCAGTTCCTATCCGTCAATGCAAGACGGCGCCAAATTCTAAAAACTGCATGCAAAAAATGAATGAACGTTCAAGCATGCAGGAAAGCTGCACTACAGCCGAAACACAATGCTCTGAAATAAAGAGGATGACCCGACATTGGGCTCACTTGGCTCAACAACATGGGAAGGCATGCGGAAGCGAAACGGTCCACTGAAACTCTCGAGAAATGCACCAGTCACATACAAGTACTACACTCTTAATCGAACCCTCTGCTGTCGTATGTCAAAAGAAAAAGACAAACTAAAAGCTGACACAACCATGAGTTGTGCCCGCAAACAAGGATAAAATTAACACTTCGTTTGGAAGCAAGCATTCTCACGCATGCACTCGCTGTCCCTCTAAAACAGTTATTGCATTGAGGGCTGAAACTTGGCACACCGCAGTCAAATTCCACTGAGACAGCAAGAAAGAAGAAGAGTCAAAAGGTAAAAACTTCCCTACTGGCAATCAACGGGGAACACAGCCTTCCGTGCGACGCACTAGAAAATACAGCTATCAGAATACAGCTATCAGCACATCAAAAGCTATGCAGCTGCAGTGACAACAAAGTTGGCACATGGTCTATGCTAAGACAAACTACGCGAAATTGGGAGACACATTAATAAGGAATGGGCGACAGAAAATGGTACAATCAGCGGCCAACAAACACCAGACTTTCACAGCTGCAAGCATGCTTTTGCACTGTTGATCAGTGACTGGTGGTGTCTGTTGCTGACCTGCCTTCCATACATCGAAGCAATTTACATAAGCACTGAACCTATGTAGGGCTACAAACAAGTCCATGACGCTAAAAACCAAAATAAAAACGTGCCTCACTTTCAAATGCTGCTGAGGGACGCACCTCGCGTTTGTCTAAGGAGAAAGTGCCGCATGAAGCGCGGGTGATTTTGAGTCGAAAAAAAAAGTGCAGTCTTGTGCAATGACACGCAGTGGTTACTTTGCGTTAACGTCCTCCCACGTGTTTCCAGAATGAGCTGGAAAGCCGACAGAAACTTGGACCGCCTTGCACAAGCCCGTATTACGTTTGCGCACCTTTTGGTTGCTTTCCCTACTGGCTATGTTCGGACAAGTTTGCACCGACATTTCCACGGCTGGCATGTTCGTGAAATTAAATAAGTGTGCAAAAAAAAAAAAAAGTGCTCCGATGAATGTTTCCCAAGCATACATTCCGGCTACTGCTCATTCGCTTCTTCAATCTAAGAATGCCAATGCAGTCTACCGCAGCGAAGCAACATTACATGGACTTGGCGCATAGTGCAAGCGAACTGCCCACATTAATACTGATAATCGACGTCACCGTCTCCTCCAACCCTGGAAGCACCACCAGTTGGAGAAGTGGGGAACATGCGTTCTAGCGAACAGAATTCCGAAACAGATCCCGGCACCTAACGTTCGAATGTCCAAGCGCACGCACCCAACGCGAGTTGTTAGCAACGCAGCTGCTCCACCAAGGTTGACATCTCCAGGGTGTAACAGCTTCCCTGGCTAGCAGCTTCGCAGGGACCATAGTTGGCTGGGACGAAAGGGGGTAGCCACAGGGAGTAGCCCGCGTAGCCCACTGGCGCTTGGTAGGGCCGTGACGGTAGTCGCAACGGTGGCGCCCCCTAGTGGTCGAGGCCAGCGGTGGGCAGGGGTTGTCTGGAACTGTCACACGGCCGTCTCCTGGCCATCGTCCGTCTCCGTGTGGTTCGAGTTGACACTGCGGCGTGGAAGTAGCAGAGGAGCACCGCTTAACGACACAGCGTTGCTGACTAAGCTCACTCATTTCGACGCCACAGCAGCTGCACATATTGGCCAGGTGAGTGCAGATATGCAGGACCATCCTCAGATACTGACAGTTGAGATTCTCTGCTGCTGAGGCTTGCCCTCCAAATGCATGCTGAGGAAGTTCCTCGGGTTCCAGACGCTGGAAATGCCAATGGTACTTCTATCATACGGCTACAATTTAGATGACATCCATTATCTTACAGGTTCGAGGGGTGCTCTTTTTATGACAACTGTGTTTGTTTTTGAGAACTACCTTATCTTCAAACTGCCAGCACGGCCTAACCTGATTCAACAATTTGAGAAAAAAAGAACCCTAACACTAAACTATGCACTTAGGCATGTAATTTCACAAAGGTGCCCCCAATGCATTCCGTGATGTTATAAACACGACAACAGCACACGCGAACTTTGAAAATGAAGCGCTTGCATCGATGCCACCCAACAAGTGGGTCTCAATGGAATACACCTTTCTTACCAGGTAAAACCAATAAGCACCGATGATACGTTACTACAAAACACTACACAAGTCCTCTAAAATACAGGGATCTCTAACTAAAGGGAACAGCAGTGGTTAGATAAGGAAGGGGCTTGCACAAACAGGGGAATGCTTTCGTAGACATTAAGTAGGTTATTCGGAACCAGCACCCCCAAAAAAGGCAAGCAGGCATCGTCATCTTTGCGGCGAACTTGTTTCAAGCTGCTTGTGAACTCGCTCATGCCGACATCAGCTCGTAATCCAAAGCCAAACTACAATTATGGGCATTGGTGTGTCCCTGCAGAAGACCTTAACTATCATGCTTGCAGCGGCAGGCAGGTAGCGTTGGCACAAAGCCAAGACAATCCAGTCTCGACAAGGCTGGAACGATGCGAAGATGTCATTCATTGTTCGACACACCATGAGGGTCTGACTTCACTGAAAACCTGACCTCTGAGTTGCATACTTGCTGATGCTATTGAATGTGTTACGGCACTGACACTAGTTTGGCAGCTACTACTCTACCAAAGCTAGCGCTGAAAACAAACAAAAAAGGTGTTAAAAAGCGGGAAGCCTCTCGCTGTAAGAAGTGCGCCAGCGCTGCAAACAAAGCCGTTTTTCATCTCATGGCGTTGGTGCATTGGTGTGTGCATCAGTGTGCATCATTCAATGGACCACTGCAGCAGAAAGGTTAAAATGTATGCGCGAATGGGCAGTGGAAGTGGAATTGACAAGGGAGCTCCCAAAGTACCATCACTAGCTCGCTGCCCAATTCACAAGAAACAACATTAGGCTAACAATTAGGCCCTATTTTCTAGCCCGCAGGGAACAGTTGAACTCACTAAACTTAGAATACGCTACCAGTTACACTGCGGAGAGAGAGCCTGCTCTGATGCCTTTGTGCAAGAGGCAACGGCGGCATCAGCAGCTGCAAGATTTTGTTCGTAGACTTCCTGCCTAAGCCAGATGGAGTTCCAGTACAACAAGAAGTTTAACTCTCAGATATGAGGCTTAATAAATTTCTGCTGCAGTGACCCACTTGTGAGAGTGCACAGGGCCTTGTGGGGCTTGTTACCTTTTGCTCTGCGGACGTGGGTCAAGCTCCGACTGTTGTCAGCACGGCAGGAGCCATGAGGTTGTTTGTGGGGTAAACAACGGCACCGTTTTAATGTCACAACTTGGCACCAGCGTAGGTGCCATCCCTGCCCCTGCAAATCCGTCTCCACGACACTATTGCATACGAATCCCCTTCCCCGAGCATACCAAGTGGCTGGGAACGACCTCCCGTATCCCCCGTATTTTCCGTATCCCACTGTTCTAATGAAACTCTGAAATCATTAACACGCCCCATTTCACCAAACTTTCCAGTGCAGCCTGCAAAAATTACCTTAAAGACTTCTATGACATACACACCATCGATTGCACTGATTCTTTGTTTTTATGAATTTTTTTTGCTTGCATGTATGTTATTTTTGCAGCAATTACTGGCGCTTATAAATCTTTCTACACACTTATGGGTGGTTTAAGCTGAAGGTAGTAACCATCTTTTTTCGTCCCTTTGCTAGGTGTCTGTCACAAACAAAAAAGTAACAAGGAAAATATTTTTTATTACAAATTTCAAATGAAAGTTTCATTCTTCTGCCTACATGTATATCATTGATAAAAAGAAAACAACAACAACTAAGTTTTACAGAAGAACAGCACATGGTGGCAAGCAGCAAATGTCACTGCGCTTTAACTGGACCCACAACTTAAGTTTCTCAAGCATATGCTCATTAGTGCACATAAAAGTACAAACTTTATACAGTCAGGAACATGAAAATTATTCCTAACCAAACTAAACGAATTAATACTAATCTGAGACCAAATCTAGTGAAAATTAAAATGTGGCGACGTTTCACACCTAAACTTGTCATTACAACTGTAAGCGTATCACGTGACCTAAAAACATTTCTGCCAGCTGAAATTTAACTGAGGTTACTAAAAGCACAAACTGCATATCCCTTCACAGGTTATGGTTGTGTTATGTTCCACATTTCAAGTGCTTTCTGATCAATCTTGAAGTCATGTTGTCTTTGCATTCAAACAGACGGCAGCAGCTACCCCCCTCCCCCCTACATTCTCTTACTCTGTAATACACTGAATTTTTTTTACACATACAATATTACCTGGAAAAAAAAAAAGCTTTCAATTTCAGATACATACATTGCCAAGCTGGCAGATTTTATTCTCTAGCAGTCCTTGCCCTACTAATTTGAACTATGACGTGCCTGCTTATAACCCACCTTGAAGAAAATGCCATTGCCCTTTACAAGGTGGCACAAGTTTCATATCCGTGACTACCCCCCACAACAAATGATAGTACTGTATGAGCACTACTCATGGAACTGTAAAAGAGGGGCCCTTCGCCCCCGAAGCTACGTGAAGGGGACAGAGAGACTCACTCTTCTGTGCTCGAGTGCATGTAGAGGCTGTTCTCCCGGATGTAGTCGATGACAGAGTCTTGGAGGAGGTACGTGACACTCTCGCCACGCATCAGCGCCCGCCTTGAACGAAAAACGGCCAGCACTGCCACTGTTAGTGCTGCTACACATCCATTTTCATGCACTGAGAGTGCTTTCCGCTGCATCACCTGCTGTTACCAACTCGTTCTTTTGCAAGAGTTGTTCAACGAAATTTCACAACACTCATCTATTTCAATGTTACTTGCTCGATTAACAATAACGAAAATCAACTCTCTCCTAAATAATGCGCTTACTTGCTATCTATTGTTGTTTTAGGCAAGGTTTATGCCTGTTAAGCTTCACACCGCGCAGCTATGGCATCTTGCTTTTCCAAGATTACACAAAGGCAGGTGCACTGCAGTGAAGCCAGGGCGTGCATATCACGCGCAAAGCCAATATCTTTGTTGCTGCACTGTTGTGTTGTTGGTAGTTTTGAAACAGTCAAAATGCACAAATAATCTCCACAAATAAGAGTAAACTATGGGAAGTTTCCAATATTTTGCACCTTCAGTAAACAGGAATTTCGAATCATCTGTTACAAATTTCCAATGCTTCACCGTAAGCATGTTCTTTGCACCAGTTCAGAAAGTTCAAATTGGATGATTGGAAAAACTAGATTAATTCAGGCCACCTAAAGACCTTTGAACTGCTGGCGGCCACAGTCTTGACACACACTGGCATTTTAGTTGTTTGCCTTTATCAGAGTAATAAATTCTGCAGTCAAAATCAACCACCTCGTGATTCAGTTCTACCAACTTCAGTTACAGATCACACTATTTGCTGTGCTTACTGCACTGGCATAGTTAAAGGAGCCATGAAGACAAGATACGAATTTGGATCATTAAAAGACTGCTTCGCCCTTAATAACAAACATATCAATTTATCCCAACCTTACAAACAAATACAGTAAACCTCATTGCCAGAGACACTGTTACCAGAAGCACTTGGTTGTACTAGAAACATTTGAATGAAAACGTTTGGCTGGTTTTTTAATGTTCACCAAGACGGCAACTTTGCATACAAGAGACTGTGTTACAAGAGACACGTTTCTTTCGCCTGGTCCCTTGGTGTCTCTAGTAACGAGATTTTACAGTAATAAATGACGTAGTACTTTTACATGTGGAAAACACAACCACAGGCTCACCTTACTGCCGTGCACTGATCTCGTTTGAATCCATCCGTGCGACGTGATGTGACTCTGCGCGAAAAACAGGCGTGGCTATGTAACCAGCACTGCACAGGGTATGCATGAAGTGCGTCTAAAACACCTGCTATTTCCCCCAGCCACTTCGACTGTCCTTTATTTAACAGTCGCCTGAACGGCTTTTTTGGGAGCCATGCTTGCTACGAAGGCCATCCCCAGTGCACGGGCGCCATGCCCTGCTAGTCCTGTTACGGTGGGCCGCACATCGATGGCTACTCTGAGCCATCAGGTGCTACTGCGGACCGCGTGAAGCCCCACCCAATCCACAACAAGAATAATCGGTACATCTATATAGCTGCTACTTCACAAAGCAAACGTGTGCTTACATTGAATGATGAGAAACCACTGCATGCAATGTGCAACTTCTTTTTCGACGCCACAAGTGATTGACAGGGTGACTGCAAAGGATTCCAATCAGAGGCTGTAACACACATGCCGAAGCAAGCGCAAACTTGTTCCACAATTGCCCACCTTAGTGACAGTTCGGGCTTTTAAAATGCCCAAGCTTAATTTCTTGCCTTTCACCCCGTTCCTCTTCAAACAGAAAGACAGCAATTTTTTTTTTCATTAAACCTCCCGACATGTTATTTTTCTGCCGCAATGATGGTCAGTCATTATTTTATAAAAAGAAATGAAGGAAGCTCACACTAACGCTTAAGGCTTCAAGGTAGCGAAGCTGTATGCAACCTTCATGACCATCACGACGGTTTAAGTCCACGATTGCAGCTGCTTTGCTTCTTCTTCGCCGCCACAACGACCTTTACTCAATCATTGTTGCCATAAGTGTGAGCTTCCTTCATTTCTTCTAAAAGCGATAATCATCAGACATCACATTAGAGGGGTCTAAGCTATGATCTGTCTTTCTCGTTCCGAGCAAGTGTTGCCACGATTGCGGCGAACGCTGGATTTTTTTTTTTTTTTTCCCAATCTTGACCAATCTCTGTAATTGGGTATGTTCATTTTGGCCACTCTTGGCCAATCTCCCTAAGTGGGCATGCTCAACATTTTCTCAGTATTTCTGACTGGACACGAAAAATAATTTGCTAAACAGCTTCGCTGTTAAAAGCTGCACAAGTGCGGGGACTGAACCTGTAAAAAACACACAAGCACTGCATCCTCACCTTCTACCCATACCAACTATACTTAGGTACAACTTAAGAACAACGGAAGTTGCCGCTGTGCTTCATCAACTCAGTTGACTGTTGCTCCATGCGGTACAAAGAATGCATTGCCGGAAGAACATCGAAGGTAACACGAGCCCTTTTTGTGATTCTTTAAATTTTTATCTGTCAGCAAACTGCTGCAGTGACAGCAAGCACACTAAGCGGCAAAAGCATACAAAGCAATGCATTAGGCGCAATCTCCTTTCAAAATGTGCGTGCACGTTGATGTCACAAGTCCATTGCTATGGCAGTGTGGCACACAACATGAGCTATTGCTGTTCTTAACTTGTACCCGAGTACCGCAGAAAATGGAATTTGAGTCATCTTGGCTCCAATGTTCCCAAATGAGACGAGCAGAATTAGTTGGTTTCTAAAAACAAAAGTAAACATTGTGCATCTTAATAAGGCACTGAAGTGTCAGCGAATCTTCTAGCAATGTGGTTCTCAAAATTTAGAGGCTATGAGCGATTTCTCGTCTTTGGTTTAGCTCAAGACTAAACGAAAAGAGAGTGGGTTAGCGATAGTTGTGCTGAGACAAAATTGAAGGCGAAGCCTGTTTCCATGCTACAAGCTTGTCATGCGTGATTCACTCAATGCTGGTCAGATACTCAAAGAAGTATTCCAGTGTTGAAATATTGTTACATGGGTGCTTGAAACATAAAATAGAGATGCTGAAATAATTTTTTTTTACGCAATGAGATGTCTCAGTGATACTTCTGCATTTTAATAAAAAAGCATCTGAAATACAGATATAGGAATACCAACACTAAACCAAAACTAACCTTTTGGTTCAAATGTGCTTCGAGCCCATTTGAGCTCCCAACTGCCTTCGAGATGCCAATGTTCACACTCGCATCCCACCCGCGCAACTTTCGGAAAATTATTTTGAAAACAGATTGATGAGTTAACATCAACATTTTTTTAACTATTGCATCGTGCAACTGAATTTTCCTGAACTTACAATACTTTTTAAGCAGAGAGCAAATGCCTTGAAAGTGATTCCCACTTTGTGAAAGAGAAGCACCGTCTAATTGCATTCATAAGTAGTTTTAAATACGAATAGCAGTGCTTTTATTGCGAGCAACCACACGTTACGGCAAAGTTAGCTCCATTGTATGAAAACAGAACTTGACGGCAGCAGTGTTACTGATGGTCGGTTCGATAGTGTTTGAAATGCCAGTGTAGCAGGAGTATTAATCTAACACATGTAAAAATTTACTGACAAGAAAGTTACACCAATTTCTCTCGAGCAACCCCACCTCACAAACGGTTGCCTTTTTTCTTGGCTGCGTCTAATCTTCATGGCAGCCGTGAGAATTACCTCCGGGAAATTCTCACGGCAGTTTCCCATAAAAGCTGGCTAGCCGAAAATTTGCTGAATAATATTACGTCCCAACGCAACCTAACGTAACCTAACCTGACCGAACCTAACGTAACCTAACCGAACGCGTCATAACCTACCCAAATCCTGCCACAGTGCAACAAACCTAATCTAACCCAGCGCAACGACACAGAACACAACCTGTATTAAACGTAATTCAACCAATTCTAGAAGTCCTGTGCGTCGATATCTTGATATAGTAAATACCAGAGTAAGAAAAAGCACTTACAAAATCACGATGACCAAAAAATTCTGAAAGCTAAAAAAAAAAAAAAAGAAAAAACCACCCCACCCCAACGTTGGACTCGAACCTGCGCCTTCTCGTTTAAAACCCAGCACTATACCACAGCGCTACAGTGGCAACTGCAATTGCGGCTTTTTAGGGGGATATTTATCAGATTGAGTCTCCGCGTAGCGTGCTTAGCCAATAAGAAGTGACTGCCGTGAGAAATTTCTGACGGTAATTATACCGGTTGCCGGGATAATAGACACTACCTTTTTTCTTTTTTCCTGAAAGCGTCAGGTTTGTCTCGGATCAACTCACAAGGCTCGTGAATGAGAAAAGTTTGTCCCCCCTCTGCAAATGGGCTTAAGTTCCTCTTGTAAGAAATAAATGCCGCTTTTGTGTGTTGAAAGATTTAGACCATGAGGAAATGTTTTATCGAATTATCAGTCACTGAAAGACGCATTAAGGCACTGATAAGACTGACCGCTGAAAAAAATAAAAAGTGGAAAGCAAAAACACAAGACTACCATATCCCAGATCCAGGTAAAAGCACGTCACGTTACTTTTGGCAGTAAATTTCTTCCCCGATACTGCGATACAAATCGATGCATTATAAAATGTATTTCACTACTCAGGCAAAATATTGCAGAGAGTCCTTTTGAAGTGGAACATGTTGGATAAATGAGTAGTGAGTGAGCTATACGCCAAGCTCCTTCTAAGCTGGCCTTCCTACTAACCAGGAATGCATTGTTGCGAAGAAATTTTTCCGCTGGCAATAAAATCTCTCTGACATCAAAAAAGGAAGGCCCTAGCACCTTTTATTAAACACCATAAGCCCCATGCATCCCTGTAAAGCCCTGTACAGTGACCTCCTTGAAAGTTGGCTTCATTGCTATACAGAACTGCTTTGCTGAGAAGACACTGTTCTACTCGCAATGTCTTCTTCCCTTCCCGGCATCCCTTCCCTTGAGGAAGTCAGTGAGAATATGTGGTCAGTTCTTCGAACACTTTTTGCCCACGTGAAACTTGCGAAATTAGGCTTATCCGACCACGCACCGTGAAGAGGACAACAAGATCCCGGGGACTTTCTTAACGGGTGCCAAGATTGAGGCTTACTTTCTGCCAGAAGCAACACACCACGATTAGATTGCTGTGACCATAAACACATTAGATTGTTCCATAATTTTCACTTCAAACGTATCTCGATGATCTAGAGTGCTAAATACAAGATGATGCCGCTACTGCCACACAGCGGCCCCCTACCCGTAGCCGGTAGAGGATGTCCGTGTCGTAGATGATGCGTGCCACGTCGTAGCCTGCCCGGGTCACCACCACCAGGCCGTACTGAGTCAGGATGTGCTCTATCTTCACGACCGAGCCGGACCACCGGGATGGAAGAGGCGGGCAGGGAGGGAAGAGGGGGAGCAGGAGGAAGACAACACGGCAACGCATCACTACCCAGCACAGGCCGCCCTGGTGATTGCACTGGCATTGAGCATCAGGGGCCTGTGCGAATAATAAAATTGCACTCAGGGCCCCCACAACGAAGATGCGGGAATCACTTGTACAAGTATAAATGCATCTATTCAATTAAGTCATAGAGACATCACGCATTAATCGTGTCAGCTTGACAAGGAAAGGATTCAACTCAGCTATGAAAAAAAACGGCAGTGGCTTG
>JABSTR010001508.1:0-45741 GCA_013339765.2 Haemaphysalis longicornis | reverse complement strand
TAGGTATAATCTTTGACGAAAAGCTCACGTTTATCCCACATATAAAACAACTAAAACATAAATGCCTAAAACAATGAATATCCTAAAGTTCTGTCTCACATTTCTTTGGTGCTGACCAACAACTTCTTTTTACGTGTTTTTACCAGCTTGATAGGCTCCGAACGACTGGACTATGGTAGCGTTGTTTATGGGTCAGAAGCCACTAAAACATCCCTCAGAATGCTTTACCCAGTGCTGCTTCATAGGGCTCCGCTTGTCGTGTGGTGCCTTCGGACTAGTCCAGTCGAAAGTCTGTATGTAGAGTGCAACAAATGGAGCCTAGAACGTCAGCGAGCCTACACAGACCTGCTTATGCTTTTAAAATCTCATCAATGCCTCACCATCCTTTTACATCAGTTTTTTATGATACATCCATATCTCAACTTCTTGCAATCGCCCATCAGTCTCTGCTCCCTTCGCTTTCAGAGTAAGAGAAGAAGCGTCACAACTTGATGTCATGTTCTCAGACACCATCAAAACCTCCGCTACTGAACTTCTAGTACCGTGGCAGCTTCGCCCGATATCATGTGATGTATCTTTTACAAGTGTCGAGAAAAACAGAGTGCCTAGAAGCGCGATCGTGCAACATTTCTTGTCCCTGCAGCACAGATACAAGTGTGCTGAATTTTACACAGATGCTTCAAAAACTGCCACAACTGTTTCCTGTGCTGCGCATGGTGGTGGTACCTTTAATGTCTGTAGAACTATGAATAGAAATACAAGTATCTTTCGGCAGAGCCCTATGGCATACTTCTTGTAGTTAAACATATTGTTCTAAGTCGAATTCCGAAATCTGTAATTTATACTGATTCTTTAAGTGTGTTGTGCGTGCATTATCCTCACAGAAGTCTAAAAACCATGTGGTCATGCTCTCATTAGTACTATTATGTCTGTGCATGCGTTAAACCTTGAGGTGACCGTGTGCTGGGTGCCAGGGCACTCTGGAATTCCAGGTAATGAGACCGCAGACCGAATGGCGGCCGCTGCTGCCCTTACAACTACAGTTGACATAACAACAATACCCTACACCGACCTCAAATCACACATCAGACAACACCTTCGCACAACATGGCAAGCGCACTGGAATCAACAGACTGACAACAAACTACACATTATAAAGCCACTCTTGGGAGCATACACCACTGATACTCACAACAGACACAACGAAGTTACCCTGGCTCGATTACGGATAGGCCACACGCATGCAACACACTCCCACCTGCTCACGGGATCTCCAAGACCCCTGTGTAGCAGGTGCGGGGAGGGCCTATCCGTAGTCCACATACTAATAACATGCAAGGCACTTCACACAACACGACACAAACACTTCAGAGAACTCTACAGACAACATATCCCACTACATCCATCGCTGTTTCTTCTAGGTGACGATGCCAGTGTTTCTATGAAACGTGTGTTTGATTATTTGTCAGATGTTAAGTTTTTTAAACCTTATCTCATATCACGCATAATCAAATCTGGCCCTATACACACAGCATCACCATTACCTTTAATTGATTTTACAATGTCCGATTTACATGTTTTTATACCTACCTTTTTATGGTAATCACTTCGCTTCATTATATAACTTCTTTTCTGGCGCTCTTTGCCCTCGCTGGCCTTGCGCCATGAAACACCAACCATCATCATCATCAGCTCGGTCAAAATGAGATCGTGCCGGTTACAAGCCTGGAGCAAGCTATAACGTTCGGGGTTTTGGCGCATTGACTGATTTTGATTGTATGTACAAGAGGGCTAAACTTTAGGCCATTTTCCTCAAAACTTGATTTTTCGCATCCATCTGTTACTCGAGCAGTGATAACTTTGCTTCTATGAATTATTTTCGGACGAAAATTTTGAGGCTGTTTTTTTTTTAAAACAGAACTATGCAATGAAGCAGAATGACCGAAAATTATAGGTAACTTTTATCTGCAGCCAGTTGTTCGAAACGCAAGCCTGCTTGATATGAAATTTTTTATTCTTTTTAATATCCCGCGACGTAGCCTCAATATGTGATAATCGTGGACGTTAGATGCACAGGGTATTGTCTTCATTATGTTCCTAAGAAGTCGTGTTTGTATCGCACGTAGCATTTTGTAGTTAGCGCGCAACATGCACACTTTCGCCCAAGCTGATTTATATAAATATTTGGTTACACATTTTAGCAATTTTAACATTTTAAAGTTTCTCACTGTAAAGCTTTAGAAGCCAAAAATACATTTGTAACATTTGAGCTACACTTGTACATTTTTTTTGAAGGTGGTGAGCTACCTTAACGGCGTATCTATACCGGGAGAGAACGCAATAGGCCGCGTTGCAGTAGCACTGCAAACAGGCAGAACGCGCCTCGATCCTCGTCCGTGAGTTCTTTCAGATCCTGTTCGTACAGGCGCTTTGGGGATTGTAAAGGGGGATTGTAACAATGAAACCGCAATGAGAAATCTGCTAATTGGCTCACACGATTGCTGTACTGTGGCAATATCGTAGTTTTAAAGTTTATCCTTTAGGTTGGTTTTGAATTTACGAATACGATACACAAACCGTTCCACTTAAACAACCGCGCAAAAAAACTAAGAAGCACCTTGCGGAGATTTGAACTCCCAACGTTGCTCGAGTGAGCGCTTGCTTTACACCACTGCGCCAGACATTTTTGTATTTATTACCTGCTTTGGCAAGTTATAACATATTACATTTCAACAGTTTAAATATGCATACATACAAGAGGCGGAGTTTCCAGCCACTGAAGGGCTGACTGGCAAATAAAATTGCTCATATTGATCAATTGCTGTATTTGTGACATCCAATTGGATAACGCCTGCTGGAATTTTATGACTTCAACAAATCGGCTAACAGTTTTTTGAAATACTTTATCGCACCGCCCGCATCAACCACACTGTGCAGCCTTGTTGTACGTTAGCGCCAAATACTATAGAGGCACAGTGGCGTGATTATATGATAAGGCACACTATCCTCATTGACTGTTGCAAGGAAACGTATACCGTGAGCTCATTTTAGCGCTGGCCAGTCCCTTTGGGAAACGCCAATACACGCAGGCAAGGACGCCGGCGACACCACCTCCGACCAGCCCACCTCTTCCTCCCAACGCTCAAAGGAGCCTTCAGGGATGAGGAAAATTGGTGGACTGTACCCGGCGAACAAAGTGGGCGGTGTAAGTCGCAGGCCGCCTGGTCGGGGATGGCTGTGAACGGATTGCGGGAGGAGCGCAGGGGTGTTGCGTCTCCTCCGAGGTAGAATATGACGACTTTCGTCGGTCTATAGAGTCGCGGACGTCCTTCTCGTTGATTTCAGAGGTGAAGGTTTTGTGGTCTAGAGGAATAACACTGTATGGTCTGAAGTAAGGTGGTCGTAAAAGCGCACGGGTTGTATAGTTGCGGAGAGAGGCGTGTGGCACGTTGCCAATTCTTTAAACACAAACGGAGCCGGTTGGTGCGATGTGCTGCTGGAGATTGGTGCAGTGTTTGCATAGTACGTCGTAGTTGTGCTACAAAGTCAGTAGACACCAGGCTGAAGATGTCTGAAGCCGGGTCGAAGAGACATTCTACGCGTTGGCGAAGCGGTTTCTTGTAGACCAGCTCTGCGGGCGTGCCCTGAATGTTCGATTTTGAGGTGGTGCGGAGAGGGAGAGTGTCAACAGCTGAGCCTCGAGCTAGGTTGAGTTAGGGTGGCATTTTTCTCCATAGCGTACGAGATTAGGGCATCAATCAGCCCTAAATGCGCTGGACCAGTCGGAGTTACTCTTACCATGTCTTGTTAACAGTATTTGTTCGGTGTCGGGTGCACCCTGAGCTTTTTCTTTTGCAAGTAGTGGTCTACAACGCATGCAATGTAGTACAAAGCGTCGCAAAGTAGGAGGCATACAAAACCGCATGAGGTCATAAGGATTTGGCACTCAAGCTGCTAGTGACAAAGTACACTGATAAATTTCGTACACCTATTGTGAAGAAAATAAGAAACAGGATGTGTCTGCAAAAAATCGACAAGAAGTTTTTATTCAGGCGTCAGTTGAATGGTGCTTGCACTTGTACTGAAATGAAGAGCAGACAGGGCTTTTAGCCGTGCCTTCAAGCGGGCAGCCTGTGTGGTTTGTACATTGAACAAACTTCTGCAGGCACTCCTGGTACACCTTGTCTTTTTTGTCCTTCACACGGAGGACACATACAGGTTTATAGTTGTCGCCTGTAAAATAAAACGAATGGTCTTAAGCTCCCAATTTTGTTTTGTGCAAACTAATGTTACCGTTTAGAACACACGGAAACCTCACAGAAAACAAAAGCGCGTGCTTAAGCTTTTCTGTCGTATTGTCTGTGCCCGAAATAATGAAGATTTGTATATTAGTAACAGATAGCCCATTCGTACTTATTGCAATATAACCAGAAGAAACAGGAGTATGACAGGGAATGAGTTGCATAGTGAAAAGGGCCATGCGGCAGCATTCGTTCTCTTGTAAGTAGAATTCGCTGCTCTAGTAGTACCGTAGCATAATTGCTTGAAGAAAGGTGTGACCACGTGCGTAACTAAATGCAGGCAGAAGGTTTCAAAATGCTGCGAATACCTGGGAATACACGTCGAGACGACTACTACCCAAAGGGCGAAGTTCTGGCTTGAATGAGCGCGTAGCGGGCAGTATCTTTACACTGCCTATTCTGAGAATACAATAGGTAAATCATGAAATGCTTATGGTTTTGCCTAATTAAGGACATAAAGTGTCCTGGCTTGAGATTACGAAGTAGGTTTTGCAACCGGCCAGCAGGGAAATTTATAAGGTTGCTTTAAATTTGTGTGCTGACATTATGTGGTAGTGAATCAAGATGGTTAAGCGTCCTGGCATACAAAGATCAAGGAAATGAACACAGAAAAATACAGTTATGTTTTAAAGAGTAAATTAAATAAAGTATGCCCCCAAAATATTGCTGTAAAAGAAAAGCAAGGCAGACAGACAGGAAGGGGTAGTTTGCAGACACAAATACTCTTTTCGTTATCCTCTCCACTCAAGATGTAGACTTACAATGGTATAGAAAATTCTATCCGAAGTAGTTTCGCCACAATGCACAAAAGCAAAAAAAAGTGGGAAATGAATGCAGCTACGTTGAACGAAAAGCTGTCGGAAGTGTGGAGCTGTGTTTTCCTCGGGTAGTAGCTGTGAGTACATTGTGTAATCTATGGTTTATTGGTGTTGCTTTTGTTTTTGTTTTATTTTATTTTTTCGTGCTTTTCTTTTTGTGTGTCTATGTTGCTTTTTTATTTTTCTCTTGCTGTTTCTTCTGTTACGCTGGAGCACCATGAATTTTTCACGCATTATTATTTCTCCTTGTCTGCTTAGCCTTGACTGCTGCCTGAAGAACCGCAGGATTTTTCTCTCTTTGATGCATGGCTTCTACATAACGTTGTCACGCAAACGAGGCTGCCCCCTGAGGTTGCTCTCTTTCATGAGCATGCGCCCGCTGTCGCTTGAGCCATGCCAACAGTTCGAAGTCAAAGCTGGAAAAGAGCGGCTCTGTGGTCGCAGGGTCTATTCTGAAAGGCTATAGCGTGCTCTCATGTCAAGTTTTGGTATCAACATTTGATCGTGACGCCCTACGACATTGGGCCGAGGACAGAGAACGGAGGACGGAGGAAGGAGAACACATAAACTGCTCCGCACTCAAAAGGCGCTGGTTCATACTGTGCAGATGATTAACCAGCAAAGCTCTAACTTGCGGCTGGTGGTTTATATATTGTTGGTGCACTACTGGTATGGATTCTTCGGGCAGCCCTTGTTTGATATGGCAAGATTCACGCAGCTATGCTAGCACACCCGCTGCCATTGCTCACAGTTGTCGTTAGTGCTTTCGTGCACGGGGTAGCTCGCTGGCCGTGCGCTCTGGTGCGAGAAGCACAATCACCGCCCGCCTACTTGTAACTGCACTGTATTGTAGAAATTTACCGTTTGCGGATGAGGTCACGTGGGAAGCGTTTTGTAAGTACACGTGACTGCGATATTTTTCTTTTGTCTCGCAATTTCAATCGTCGATTTACCTCGCATTCGAATGACAGTCTTAAGCGAGACGTAGCCCACCACGCCGAGATTAGGAGTGTTCAGAGCAAAATATTGCCTGATGGATTGCTTCAATTCACACCCACCCATACCTTTTCGACTCCCCAACATGCCTTGCCGGCGGGGCCCTCGACACGCGCTATCATTCTTTGTGCAAGTGCCCAGCAGACCCCCTTCCCTCCATTTACCACTCCCCCTGGAAGCAGGCGCTGAGTGACCCGCATGCATCAAGTGAAGACTTGGTGACCACCCGGGCAGTGGTGGTCACAGTGAACCTGAGGATTTCCCCCACCCCCTCACCTGATCCCTGATTATCAATAAAGTTCTTTCTTTCTCTCTTAATTGAAGGGTAAGGATGGAATGAGTATAGAAATATACTTATAAACACGTGACTGATGGAGGGTTATTTTTAATGACGGCGCTTTTTTTCCCATATTAGTTATTTTTCATGCAGCTGTTTGCGTTTCTTGGTAAGATGTAAAGGATTTGTTGCGAGAAGGGCACGGCGGAAGACTGGGATCTTGAAGATCAGTGGTACAAGAAGGGACAATTTCGCCGTATTTGTGTTTTGGCTAATGCACTGCACAATTAGAATACATTTCTATAGAGCTCAGGAACGGGCTCTGACAAGGGACGGTATCACAAGCTTTTATTACAGTCAAGGAATGTGTGCCTAAACTCCAGAGTCTGTCTGCGCTCACGCAGCTCTTTAGCGGCTAAAAAGGGTTTGACATTAAGCGCAATTCTTTTCTTCCCCATGGACGTCAGTGTTTGCTATCATAGAATGCAGCTGCAAATATTTACAATAGAGAGCACTCTCTGTTGATAATGTCCTGGCCGCCACACCTTCAGCAGAGTGAAAGTGGCAACCGCGGTTAGTCACAATTCACATTTAGGGTTGCCCTAGAAGCAAAATAGTAGATGCAAGAATGGGCAGATAGAGGGTGGGCCCACGTAGAATTCAGGCAAAGTTAGTATTCTTGTGTACCGAATAACAGTAGTTTTTGGAGGTTTCCGATCTTTTTCATGCTTTATCTTGGCGCTCCACTTGTGGTGGACGACCGATACACGCAAAGCTGGCCGGCGTAGACTAAACAAGGGATGGAGTTTCAGCACTGACCATGCTGCTAGGACCAATTTGACAGAACATTGTGCCCACGTATTTACTTGAAGCGGAGGTGCGGGTACTGATCATGCTTTCATCTCTGAATAGGTCACATATATTTATATTGTAGGAGATCAATTGGCAGCCGGTGAACAAGTTAACAAAATATTCACCGGATTTAACCACTGCTGTCTAGGATGACCTTTGAATCAGATGGACGCCACCCTGTCCAAACACATAGTTTCTCACAATGCACACGTATCCCACAGCTTATCTACACTGTGAAGCTCGGCGACCACAGAAAAGGTAGCGTACTTGAGGGCATGGTAGAACTCTTTGGTGCTCATAAATGTTCCATGACTGCTCCCTCCTTGTTGTCACCAGCAATGGCCAGGCTAGCACGTTCAGATGGTATTGCACATCACTTCAAAGCGAAACACTCCGCAAGTGTTTTCCTAAAGGGCCATGCGTACATCGAACAGGTCAGCGTCACTCAGAGCACGTTCACTAACGCTGGTATGCTCTTTCCACTATAATTGAGCCTCCAATTAAAAAATTTTTGCGCTCCCCAAAAGATAATTTTTTGTGGCACATCGGCGTTACCGATATGGTTTACTCAACGGAGTTACTCAAAATCAGACGTTCTACTTGCGGAATCCGCACGCAGTCACTCCTCCAATCATGCAATGTGCTTCTGACGTCTAGGATTGGGAACTTAAACGGGTCATTTTCGTTTACCCTGTGCTTAAACATAAAGAGACAAGGCTCGCCCATAGCGGCGCATTGTTGTCTCGTAACTATCGTGCGCCGCCTGTTTTAGGCAATGGGTCTCACAACTCTTTAGCTACTTTATTAGCAAGTGTTTTCGATTCACACACGGGTGGTGAAAGCGTGTATCGCATAGCTCGCAGCGGTTAAAGACGCCGGCAAACAGGTCCACAAGCAAAATTTCTGATGTTGATTAGGTGCCTCAAAGTAATTATTGGGTTGTTTTGCTCTTGTTTATTCCCAACATAAATCACGGTTGTGACTTTCGCAAAGGGTGGCTTCCCCGGGTACTTTTGGTAGTACTTTTTTGTGCTTCAATCTATCTACATCTCGCTACTTGACTTACCCCGGGGTGACAAAGCACAGGTAAAGTCGCTCAATAATAATTAGGTTTGTGTATACTAGAATATTTTTCCAGGTTTTCAAGAATGGGCTTCTTTTTGATAATGCGAAATTTGGCCATTACAACAGATAATGCGAAATTTGGCCATTACAAGTGAGCAGTCACGCTATATGACACGACCCGTATGACATGTCACAAACACCTGCACAGATAGGGTAGTCGACCTCCTCACCAGTAAACGACCAGCAGATGTTCCAACAGCATGGATTACACACACACACACACACACACACACACACACACACACACACACACACACACACACTCACACACACACACACACACACACACACTACTGCGAAGCTGGTGGAAGCACCATTCTCGAAGCCTCCTCCCCCCAGCCAACGTATTTTGAATGACTAGGACATCAATGTCCATCTCCATTACCATGCCATACAGTTGGCGCGGTTTTCTACTCGCCGCGAGCCTTTGGAAGTTCAGCATAGCTGTGTTCAGGTACCTTTCTATTAAAACTCGCAGACTCTACCATGGTGCTTACCTTTTCGCGTGAAGGCTCACAAGACGCTTTCTATCGCTCCACTGTATCCATGAAGGTTGCTTTACTACAGGCGGGGTATCTGGCTTGCCCCACCATACCTTGTTCTGCTCATGAGGCTTGTAGGCCGGCGGACGCGCCAAATTGGCTCGGGTTCGTTGGTTCCTCCACACTGGCACACATGGTTGACTGGCCTTCTCTCTGTCTCTTCCTGTGAGGAACTCGTTTGACGGTTCTTCTGAAGCCTAGGCTCTTATCGATCGGCATATCTCGTGATTGTCGGAATTCCGTTGCCCCGCTTCTGTCTGCTGACTCGCGGGTTTGGCTGCGTATTCGTTTGACACCGGAGACGTTCACGAACCGTTGATCGCCTGCACTAGGAACCTTTGCTCAGCGTCCGCGGCAGAAGAAACCGGGATCCCTGTAAACTTGTGGCCTCGGTTTCCTACGGCGGATTGCTCAGCTTCACTAACGCCCAATCACTAAATCTGTTGCAGCATCTCCGCCCTCAGGGCCATTGATGGTACCACAGTTGCCAAGGCCCAGCGCCTCCAGTGTCGAAAGAGTCCATTGCGTGGACAACGGGGCACTTAACAATCTTGTCGGAAATGACCCCTCTCTTCACAGGTCAGGTGTTGTATTGATCTGCCTGGAACCGCCAAGAGGACAACCTCGCAGGCGAGGCAAATTTGATGTGCAGACTTCCAGCTTAAACCCAGTGTTCACATTCAGCACCACAGTACTGGCCGGAGACTATTTTGACGTTGACTCCCTGTACACGCCACCTTTCTGAGGTTATCTTGGCGATCTTGCCATGGCCAGCCTGAAAAGTGCGGATGTCGTTGTCATCCATGCCACGCAGTATCCAGCGAAGTCTAAACTTCACCTGTTGATCTTGCTTGTTGATGAGAAGACGTCAGCGCCCTTTGACGTTCCTCCCACTTAGTGCCAGCGTCTTGTTCGCTTCGGCAATCTTGACTATCACCACCCACTCGTGGTTGATTTGGTACGCTCCCAACGTGACATCGGTGACGACCCTACCAATACTAACGAGATTGAGTCGAAAATACTCTTTGCGGAAAGGCTTTGCTCAAAACTGACTCACGACCTCCCTTTAAACACGTACTTTTAGAAAACAGCCGTGTTTAAAACGATTACGACCGCTGACGACAATACCTTCCTATTTGTTGCCAGCACTCACTTCGACCCTGTTACGATGGCCAGACCGGCCAAACAAAGTCGGTTCAACGGAGCCGATGCAACGGTTTCTGCATGCTTCGCCGGTGGAAAGGAGTATACATACCACGCCACCCAAAGGCGGTGTTTGTTTAAACAATACATTTATCAGACTGTGGTGTGGTACATAATTATCAGTCTGTCAGGTAACTGGCTCACGCCTTAGTTATTAGGGAACGTAATTCCAAGTGTTTAAGCAAATCTCATTCACTCTACACGGGAAAGAGCATCGCCTAATCGGCACCATGTTTCTTTATTCGGTATTTGTGTTTATGTATAAATTTTGTGCTTTTTCAATAAACCATCTGTGGCGAGTAAGCGCTTGAGCGTCGCTCCTGCCTGTCCCCGTTATTTTTCCGCTTTCAAGTTTTAAATTACATTTTCGCAAGTCTGGCCAACATTTCACGCACCAGTTAACGGTTAGGTAAGTGCTGATGCCGCCACTGCGCAAAAGATCCTGCCCTATTTTTATGCTTCTGCACCTCTCATCTGGGAAGTGCAGAGAAAGCCATCGATCATCCAGTACTCAATTCACCATAGGCGAATTGCAGAGAAAAATTCGGGCGGCGCGTGGTGCACTGGCAAAACCGAAAATGTAATTGCTGCACTAGCTCAGTGAGCACAACGAGTTCTGCCAAATCTAAGGAACCTATTCACGTAGCTCCAACGAGTCCATAGAGGTTGTAAGGCTTCATAAGCCCCTACTAGATATGGTTAAACCTGGGGAGCTGTAATAAACACGTTGAAAAGCCCTTTTTTGCAGCTCCAGGTTGTTATAAATTGTTCCATTTACTTGAGGTGAATCGTACTAGTTGCAATAAAATCACTGCGGGATCACATGCCTCAGAGACCACCAACTTACTTTTCAGAAATGGCACTTGTTTACACTTATCAGCAAAGTTCTGAGAGTGCTGTGCTCGCTGTCTTTTGCGAAGAATGGCTTCACAGTGATGCAGAAACGTACTCAGAAAAATCAGTGAAAACAAACAGCAGTTGCAGTGTATCACGCTCATCAAGAAGGTGGACACTTGTATTAGTGTACTATTTATGACAGGGAAGGAAGACGGAAAGCTTTCCTTTAAGTACCCTCGTAATCATCATGACTAATACAGCATTCCAACTGCACCGTGAGATGATTACGTTGTTTTTTCGAATGCCTAATGCATTTGTACGTTATATACTTTTTCCTCCGGAATTTTGAACTAGTGGTGAGCGAGAACGTGCAGTACATTCAGTCCTCACCTTTAGGATGAGCTACACAACGCGGAGATGAAGATATTGTAATGGGTGATTAACCATGGAAAATATCAAGGGCATATACCGACTTTGTACATTCGCTGACGTTCGATTTGTGACTTGTCGCATTCGGTGTTTACGTTTTTGAAATAGTTTACTGAACGCGCGAGACACGCCGCAAAAGCATGCCTACACCACTAGATACAATATTTTTAATGCTGTTTTGTCAGTGATAAGCAATTGACACTCAGTTAGTCCCAAAGCGGCCCTTAAACGCGAGTAAAACCCGCTACAGAAGTTGCATGCCTGTACTGCTTGAGTGTTGTTAGGGACCTCACCGGTGGTTTTCTTTATGCCCTGTTCGGGTGTCTTTTTTTTTCGCATGTCATGTGCGCAAGGCTTGCCGGGTTTTGTCGATAACTATGCATAAAATGTTTTTCCCTATTTCCGAGCTTACCCTGTATGTCGGATAAGGGGACCTTTTGGAGAACGTAGGAAATACTGTTTATTGTTTACAGGTAGGATTACAACGCTTCTTTTCTTTTCATATCGACGGACATGTGTAACAATATTCTTCTGATTTGAGGTTTTTCAAATAGACGTATTTGAGGCTTTTAATGAATCTCTTATTTGTTGACGACAATATTTCTCAGAAATGTAGGGTGACAGTGCGTTACAATATAGTTCCCTGCTGGACTCTTTCCCAGCCAGACCCAACCTGAATCATTTCTCTTGTTTGGCGGAATGGGAAGAGGATACAACCGAGGAGCAGGAAGCAACACAGTCTCCATAGCAGGCAACGTATGAGGACGTTACCCGCGGTTTAAGCCATATTCGGCAAGCCGGTTATGAGCCGCCACCGTTGTCTTCTTTGGGAGCGTGTGGCCCTAGACCAAAAGGTGGCCTCGCTGCATTGTAGAATTACCGCACTTACCAAAAACGGATGTAATTCTCTACATATAAAGCGTCCTATTATGCCTTAGGGAAACATTTCGCAATTGAAAATTTCTACAGCTTCAAAAAATGGTTCACGTCGATGATAGCACATGCCTATGACCCCCGGGTGGCAACGAAACCACCGCCCGATATTGATTGGAGCGTAACGTAGGGTGCCACAGCCACTGTTCTGGGTACGCGCTCCTCACACAAAAACGTCTCGCCATGATACACAACAGTCTCAATTAGCGGGCTCAATCTCTGGGTGTAGTAACTCACAATGGGTAATTACAGCGGAATTTTTAAGGTAAAGATTCTGTGTTTCCGTGAAGCCGTTTGATATCGCTACATTATTCATTTCAGTAAAAGTAACTTTACCAAGTGAGTTTCACAATATGGTGTTGATAAACAGGGGCTTAACGAGATCCTCAACGAAAGAAAGACCTTCCCGTGTTGGGATTTGATCCTGGATCCTCGATTATATGAAGCCGACGTCTATACGATTGCATCATTCAGACACGGACTGAACACCTTCGCCCTTTAACCAGCCTCCTCGCAACAACGGGGCTTTGTTGTGTTACCTATTTTACAAACACATTGTCTCAATTCAAAATTAACCCCAAACGAAAGTATAGTCTTCGAAGGATAATTACCTTGTCTAATCCGTTCATTTTTCGAGAAAGTACTTTTAAAATAAATAAATGAAACCGCTGCAATGTTTTTCACGAAAAGGGTGTCCCCTTTCTCATATTTATAAAAACGCGTTTAGTATCAAAAACAAATTCTAACAGAAGTTACCGTTGTGAGGCGGATTTTTTGTTATTAATAGAGATCTTTTCTACGTGTGTCTTTTTGTACTTTGGAGTGAGCAATACTGGAAACCTGTAATTTGCGTAGCTCCCTTAAATTTATCGATTTTTTGAAGGTAGGATTTCCACTTTTCAATTGATAGCAATTTGCGTAAATTAAAATATATTTCAGCCGATACATTTAGGGTGACTCACATGTAACGTCATATATTATAAGTTAGCACGGCCCGAAATAAAAAGCTTATAAACATTGCCAAGGACAATATCAACGTAGTATAGTCTATGAGCGAGTAAAGTAAGTACATGTGCTTGTTTAATGAGGCAACCAGTGAAAGAAATTTGTAACAGAAAAAAGGATAATGCAAATAAATGTTAAAGTGATTTCGACGCACAGGCGGTAAAATTTATGGCGCAAACAGCGTTACTGCTACACTTAAAGACTTTTTAAAAGCGATTTTTTGTATTTAGAATTTCGCCTTAACACTCTTTGAAAGTCATGCATGCAAAAAGACGAGCCTTCACGGTTTCCAATCAAATTTACACAGTACAGCGCTTCGATTCGCGCTTCGCCGCCTAAAGTGGTGAAAGCTTTTGAAAGGGCAATTGCCACCACCGGCGCCTTGGCGCCATCGTGACCGCCACTTTTACTTCTCCCAACAGTCACCTACACTTGGCGTGCCTGGTATTGTTCGGTTGATGCAAGGTGTTCCCCTAGGTTTAGGCGATCACTTCCACAACCATGGCCGGGAACTGCGCACCGCAGTGCAAAAGTCATTCTAGGAATGAATAAAAACTGTATGCACTTACAAATGAACCGGGAACACGGCTCCTTTGTAAATTACAATTACCAGTGGCATCACAATAACAGATGATTATTTGGCAGTGTACGGAAACAATTATTTTTTATCATGCGAGGTAATTTTATGAGGCAGGAATATCTCCATTACCGTTACGTTTCTTTGGGTGCATTAGGGGAATGGCCCCGCTGTAAGAAAATGAGCCAGCTAGGAGGCTGCCGAAATATATTGAATACAAATGCACCCTTGTCCACAAAACTGCTTGCTTTTTGAAGGTCTCTGACTACACTGAAAGCTGCGAATGCATTGGTACGGTTTTCTGAGCAGTGTCATTGCTTGGAGAAGTTTTACCCTGGCGGCAGCGCTGATTTATTTGTACAGGTGTTCCACAACTCATGTGACCTTTGGATGCCTCTTCAAAATCAAGGCGTTCGGATACAAAACGTATATGTTCCTGCGAGAAATCTGGAATGTGGCGAAGCTGTGCCTCTGCCAGCTATATATATAGAGCCGTCTGTATACCTATAAATCAAGGACTTTTAGATGACCAGGAAAGCTAGCGCTGTTACGCAGTGTTCTTTCTGTCTTACCTATTAAATGAATTCTAACCCAACACGAATTCGCGACTTGACTATGAAGCTTTCGAACGAACGAAATTTTTAACGCCCGCTATAAAATCACGCTTCATAAATCAGGCTCTTTGTGAGCTGAGCCGATAAAAATTCGATTCTTAAAAGTCAAGGCAAATTCTTGCCAGGGAATGGTCTGCATGCAAGAAGAAAGATCTCGTTTAGGTGCAGGGGCAGAAATTCATTTTTATTCTGCGTGCTTGTAAACCCAATCGCAATTTCTTTTTAAGGCTCAATTCAAGCAAAGAAAATGGAGACAAACAATGCGGATGGTTCGGAAAACCTGAAATAGAATGTACTCGTGAAAGCACCTGCCATAAATATCAGTGAATTCTGCCATGGAGCGTTTGAGTAGTCGAACTGCTTCAGTCACAATAGCATTTAGGTACAAAAAAACGACTACACTGCCATTCCTGGATTTTGGGATTGGATGTGATCAGGTACAGTCGCAGAGTACATGCTTTAAATATTGAGCTGGTTGAGTGGTTGATAATATACGTGAGGGAAACGTGTGTTTGTTTACCACAAAAATCGAAATACTTTAATCATTTGTTCAGGCATAATATTGGAGTAACTCTCATTTCATCCCAACCCTTGAAACGTTGACTTCCTCGGCACCTAATTCCTGATGGGGGCGCGTTTCCTGTGGCGCTACGTACGACGTCAGTTCTAAGAACAGAAGGAGAAAATTTATTAACCGGAGGATTGCGACTCGCCCTAACGTGGGGTGAGAGGGATCATGGAAGGCGGAACACATGAAGATTGACGATGCGTCTATTTTCACCCTCAGCGGAGTACGTGGGCGTCAAGCCACCCTATTACACAGGAAAGAGAGGCTTCATCACGCTTGTGAAGTCTAATGTGACAGCGTGGAAGGTTGCTGCTGCTCGGAGTTTTTTAGTTCAAGCGAGAACGCGCACCAGCGTCTAGTTCTCGGCATTCTCAATCAACCCACTCTGGTTTTGCGGTGACTAGGTGGTGACTACATGGTCACTAGGTTGTCAGGAAGACGCCGGTGCTTCCACCTGTCTTCTCCGAGCAGTCTTCCACGACAAGAGATTTCCACACCCTGTTGTGCTACGGCATTTCCTCGCATAATCATCGCATTCGCGTAATGATCGCACCACTAAGGGTCGTCGCTGCAATGCAATTAATATTTCCCGCGCAATGAACGCACCTAAACTTGCAGGAGAATTATGTTTTCTGGGTGCGAGGGCTAGGTGATAATGACCGTGCGTGATTTGTCTCCTTCCCTTTCAAAGTGGACATGGCTACGTTACTGCTACAAACTTTCCGATTTTCTCAATATCGGCAAGCAGGCATTCAAAATTGATGAGAAATAAACGCTTACTAAAGGCACATAATGTACTCTCAAGACAAAGAAAAAAATCCGCTGAGCTTTCCTGGTCGGGAGTAATCTCTCTTTTGATATCCTGGTCTGCGACAGCAGCCTGCAGTCATTGGTCGAACTCGCAGCAATCTCGTTCTGGCGTTTGCGTAATTTATGAAAACACGGAATTTCGTGCCACTTCGGAAAGCGTTTGGCGGAGGTGAGCAAATATTTTATTATGTTTTTATTTATTACTTTCATTATGTTCATCATCATTGATTGTACTACTTTTGACGCGCAATTGGCTGGCGCTTTTCGTGCAAAAATAGTTTTGCTATAAATGTACCCCACGTAATGAACGCAGTCATAAATTGGCATCAGTTATTTTGAAAAACAGTGTGATCGTTACATACCGAAATCTCACAAAAATAAGAAATAGGATAAATAAAACATAAAAGTAAGAAATAACGTCAGACCTGCTTATCCAAAGATGCAAAGACGGGATCAAACAGCTTACTTCTAAATCCAATTGAACACGTCCTCCCCTCTACCACCCACGCAAACTTTACCCAACCCAATACCTCAACTAATGCCCCGAGTATATTCAACTCGCACTCCCCAGAACGACTATGAAGGGCAGTGTCGAACAATCGCCGGAGCATCCTCCGGCAGCCCGAAGATTGGAATCCGGGACTATGAGTAAATGCGAAGTTCTAATAGTCGGCGAATGTAATAAATAAATTTCTCTCTCCACAGTAAAGTGATGACCAAAGGTATGCTCAGAAGTGAAGGGCTGAAACTTTACATATTCCTCTTCCGTGGAGAATTGGGAGGAAGCTTGTACCATCTAGTGACCGCAAGACCAGAATGAGCTGATTGAGAAAGCGAGAACTAGATGCTGGTGCGCGTTGCCGCTTGAACTGATCACCTCCGAGCAGCTGCAACCTTTCACGCTATCACATTAGACCCCACAAGCGTCGATGACGCCTGTTTTTCCTGTGTAACGGGGTGCCTTGACGCCCGCGTACTCCGCTGTAGGCGAAGAGGGACGTGTTATCTGCTACGACGGCCGCCTCCACGCCTTCCATCGCAGTTGGGTAGCATGCGAAGCGCGCTACCGCTAGAGGTACACGGATGCGATCGGACACAAATGCACGTTCGCACAATTTTTTTGTGAAGCTTCCACAGCACATAGTGCTGTAGGAGCGTAGATTCGCAATAAAAGAATGTTGTACTTTATATAAGCTGATGGCATGTGAATGTATTGCACGCGAGGTTGACGTACACTTCGTCATATTAGAAAATAATGTGCTTCCTGATGGAGATAACGTCAGTCTTTCGACAAGCCTCAACCTTAGCTATTTTCTTTGTTATTTTGGCATTCCAGATAGGCTAACAATTATTTAAACGCCGATATACATTGCAGAAGCAGTGCATGTACCTGAAATCACGAATTTTTTGTTGCGCAGCTACTTAACCCAAAGGCGGTGGTTTCTTTTGCGGAGTATACAAACAATTTATAATTGTTTTAGAAGTGACAGCCACGACTCAGTGCACGATAACATGAAAGTCCTTAAACGCTTCGGCGATTGGACGATTTCATTATGGTGCACCGAACGCTCCTCCCGGCCGGCACACGTAAGCTTTGCCATTCTACCAAACACCAACGGACGGTTTGAATTACAAAGCGGATTACGCGTAGCACTGTGTATACCGATGCCACTTGATACACAACCAGGAATACCGCAGGATTAGCGGTCATTTACTCTACATTTTCGGCCACCTGTCAACAAGAATACTCATACACGCTTTCGTCTACCAAAATTCAACTAGAAGCAATACTACTCGCTGTCCAACAACTTCAATTTTCCGAATCGACTACCAACCACCCTGATGTCACAATTTTCACAGCGAGCCAGCATGCACCCCCTGCCCTAAGGAGGGTGTCTGATCAGAATTCTATCTTCGTTTCCATCAAGGTGCTTGCGAGGAGGTTACATCTTAGTAAAGGAATACAACTTCGGGTAGACTGGGTGCCAGGACACCGCGTTAACTCTTCCAAACAGGCGGTGCCCGCCCTGGCGAGCGACGTTATTTGCACCCGCTACCCCGCAGCGCTTACCTTATCACGGCCACAGTTTAAACACCATTGAGGCCCGTACCACATATAAGCCCTGTGCTAATGCTCGATTGCGCAGCCGTATCCCCACCAACGACTCCCCATTACCGCCAAGCTAGCCACGTGGCCTCCAGGTGCTCATTCACAAGGCTCGTGATAGGGCGGTGCTTACAGACGACATCCTCTTCAAAAGACGCTCTCATTTTTCCAAGAAAGGGCGGCCCCCCATTCGCACAGAAAACACGGCTACCAATCTCCCCACCCAGTCATGACACCACCCACGTGCGAGACGTACTCTACAAGAGATACACCCACGATTGATCATGTACTCTGGAGGTGCACAGGACTGCAAGCACAGCGCACCTCCTACAAAGCCAGCAGCTGCATGTGTTTGCAGGAGTGGCTATACCGACCCGCACCTACAGACAAGGAGGTGTTCACCTCATGTTGAGACTTCTCTGAAGACACCGTAGTCCATTTGCGCATACAAGTGTTTCCCGACATCAAAGACCCCACCCTCCCCGACGATCCCTTTCCACCACATTACGCCTGGTAGCTATCCTCCGGTTAATAAATTTTCTCCTTGTTAGAAATGACATCGTACATAGCACCACAGGAAACGCCACCTCATCAGGAATGAGGTGCCGAGAAAGTCAAGGGTTCAAGGGTTGGGATTAAATGAGAGTTACTCCATTATTAAGCCCGCACAAATGAATAAAATATTTCGCATTTCGTGGTATACGAACACACATTTCCCTCACGATTATCATCTACCTTGGTACACCCTCCACCAGCTCAATATTTAAAGCATGTACTCTGCGACTGTACCTGATTACATCCAATTAAAAAATCCAGGAATTGCAGTGTAGTCATTTTTTCCATACCTAAATGCTATGGTGACTGAAGCAGTGCAACTACTAAAACGCTTCATGGCAGAATTCATGGCAGGTGCAGAATTCAAGGCATGGCAGGCAGAATTCATGGCAGATATTTATGGCAGGTGCTTTCACGAGTACATTCTATTTCAGGTTTTTCGAACCATCCGCATGTTTTGTCTCCAATTTCTTTGCTTCAATTGAGCTGCAAAAGAAATTTCGATTGGGTTTACAAGCTCGCAGAATAAAAATGAATTTCTGCCCCTGTACCTAAACGAGATCTTTGTTCTTGCATGCAGACTATTCCCTGGCACACGGTTCAAGTGGCTAACCAGCCAGGAAACAAAAACATTGTAGTATAATTTGCCCGCAGGCATTTGCGAGCAAAATTATTTGAGGAATCCCGCAGCAGAATACTGAACTGCTCTGACCTCGGGTTTGGCACACAGGCACCTGTGTTCGTAAATGAGCACTTGTGCCCTGTTCTGAACCGTCTCTTGGGGCAGGCGGTCGTATGGAAACGAGATGTGCAGTGGAAGTACGTCTGGGTGCGAAACGGAAGAATTTCTGGCCGCCAGGCTGACCGCACTCCCGCTATCAGGATTGCTTGCACTGACAACTGAAGAGAATTCAGGCGGTCAGGACTGCTTGCACTGATAACCTGAACACAACTCAAGCTTAATCCTGAAATTGGGCGTTGTTTGTAAATTGTCAAGCCGCCGGTTTTACCAATGCAAAGTCCGATATATCGTCTCTCTTGTTCGCCAGTACACTACTTTCCTTCAGACATGACAAACACACTCCCGCTTACCATGAACTGATTAACGACGAGCCCTCAGTTGATAAATTCATACGTCAACGCCTGATCCATCAAACCATGTTAATTACATCGTTGCAGTGCACAGATCACCATGATCAATCCTAGACATATCTGTCGCCGCAATGGGGGGTGGCTATATAAGCTTTTTTTATTGCAATGGGTAATCAGCCAGAAATAAACACGGCGATTTATTTGAACTTTTATCCGCCTTTCCCTTAGCGTTTAAAGTTGTCATGATCACCGAAACTTGGTACCAATCAGAGTGTGATGTGCTTAACTTGCCTGGCTGTTCAAGCTTTTTTTTTGAACCGACAAAGTAAGCGCGGAGGGGGCTCATTAGTGCTCGTTAAAAACGACCTTCGCGCAGATATACTCCGCAGTTTAGTATCTGCAGCTCAGATTACGAAGCTTTAGCGGTTCAGTGTGGAAGCAACATGTTTATGGTTGTGTATCGCCCGCCCAGTGGAAATGTCGATGGTTTTCTCTCGTTTTTGGAAAGTACCATGTTCTTCTCAGTCGTTAACAAACTGACACTGGCTATGGGAGGCGATCCTAATGTGAATACTTTGCAACGTACAAAAACCTCTAAGGAGCTCTTGTTAACTATGGAATCAAACAATTTCAAAAATATAATTACAGAACCCACTAGCGTCACACCCGAATCGGAAAGTCTTCTTGATGTGTTCACAACACCCGCCCATATTGACGTCGAGTGCGGTGTTATTGACACTACGGTTAGTGATCACATACCCATATACATGCTAATCATAACATGCCAAAGTATAGAAAAACTTACGCCGAATTCTTTTTTTGTGGACAAGATTACGGGCCGCAAGCTCGAGAATTTTAAACTGCAACTTTCAACGGTTGATTGGAAACCGGTTTTTGATAGCCAATGCGCGAACGATGGGAACAGCATTTTCATGTCTATATTTACTAAATTTTACAAAGAAAAGTTCAAGCCTATAATAATTTTTAAATCTAAAAAGACACCTCAACAATTGATGAACCAGGAGTGCTTGAAAATGATACGGAAAAAGTTTAACATGTATGCAACATTTCTGTAGTCCCGAAGTATAGAAGATATAAATAAGTACAAAAAATATAGAAACATGGTTACAGGCCACATCCGCGAAGCGAAGCGTGCCTACTATCGTGATCTGATCGCGAAACCGAATGATAGCCCCGACGAAATGTGGCGTACAGTGAACAGCCTTTTAAACCACAGAAAAACTGGAGCCCCACCACTTGAAATAGCGAAGGATGATAAGATTATTTCTGATAAGCCCTTAGAGGACCTCTTCAACACTTATTTCGTCAATTTGGCAAAAAGCCAAAATAAGGAACCCATCATGCTTCACCTATCAACATCAAATAGCTTTAGTGCGTTCTTTGGCCCCACTGCGGAATGGGAAGTCCATAACGCACTGCTGAATGCAAAAAATAATACCGCGAAGGACATCGACGTGTTACAAATAATACCAATTAAGTTCATTTTGGACAGCATTTTGTCACCACTTACTCACATTTAAAACTTGGCTTTATCAGAATGTTCATTCAGCTTTTATGTTCAGTACTAATGAACTTGAGATTCAGGTTGTATAAAACAATGCGCATAACGAAATCGCCAGGAATCGATAAGATCAGAATAAGAGATAATATTCATAATTTCGAAAAACTGAAACAGTTACTACTCTTCATTATCAACGGAATTTTTTTAACTGCTAAAATACCGCATCCGATGAAAGTAAGCATTGTGATGCAACTGCACAAAAAAGGAACCAAGAAGGATTAATGTAATTACCGGCCAATCGCAATACTTTCATGTATAACAACATATTAAAAAATTCTGTATAAAAACATCAATTCTTTCTGTACAAAATATAACTTAATAAGTCCTGCCGAGTTCAGTTCCCGCAGTTGAATAAGCACGATCATACTATTAGAGGGCTTTAACGACTATTTGCCACGAACTGGATAATCATAATGTTGTTCTTTTGTTATTCGCTGATTTACAAAAGGCGTTCGGTACCGTTGGCCATCAATTATTATTGCACAAATTGCTCAATATTACATTCAGAGGAGCATAGTTGTCGTTCTTTACAAATTATTTTTTCCAACGGGTGCAATGTGTGAAAGTTGGTGCTTCTTTAAGTAAAAACTGGGCAGTGAATTTTGGTATTCTACAGGGTTCTGTGCTAAGGCCTCTTTTGTTTAATATTTATGTTAACGACCTTCAAAATGAACCACTAAGATCCAAACTTTATACACGATCTTAGCCTTTCCGAGTAACTGGTATGATGAAGCTGCAAGAATTTTTCAATTTTCAAACTGATATATGCCATTTGCTCGATTGGTTTGTTTCTAATCGTATTTTCCTTAATATATCAAAACAACCCTTCTTTGCTTTCATAACCCACATAAGCGGCTCACACTTTCTAGGCCTATTTATCTTCACGATAGCGGCTGCCGTCTGTGCTTCCGCCCAACTGTGCAACGATCAAGTACTGTTAGGTACTTAGGTTTGACATTCGCTGAGACACTAGCATGGGACACGCACATTCAAGAAGTGGCGAAGCGCTTGCGGGTCGTGTGCAGTTACCTTTATTCCCTACATTTTACATCTGATGGCTCAATCAGAAAAAATTGTGTACAAATTATTGGTAGAATCAATAGTACGATACGGGTTAACTATTTATGGTCATGCCTCACAATACCGGCTAAACATATTAAACCGTATAATAAAACGAATATCTCGCAGCAGTTCACATGGAACACTCCTTCAAAGAGAGGACAAAGATTTAACAATGCATCAACTAGAAATGCTGTCTGTTGACAAACAGTTTGCCTTTGATGCACTTTGCAAACATTATTTTTGAAATAACTTTAAAGTGCACAACAAAAAACAAAGACCTTTGCGCCGTATTGAAATGTATGTAATTCCTTGCGTTTATATCAGCTACGGGAAAAGAATACGATCCTACTATGTACCTCCTCTTATTAATAAACTTCCAGTAGATGCTGCCCTTCATAGTTTAAAAAAATCAGATTTTTCTTGCGCTTATAGCTCACCCAAATTAATTGAATATTTATTTATACACCCGTACCCTTTTCATGCTCATGCTCGTATTGTATAGGTTTCATAATAAGTCGTGTATATAAGTTTGCATTGCATATGTTCTTCCGTTACATTGTTTTGAAATTTCTTTTGTTTTGTCTGTGTTGTCAAACAGTAATTGTTGTCCGGCCAGAGGAAATTCTCTCCTCTTATTTACCTTTGTTTATTTTGTAAAGGGCATAGGCATGTGCCCCGTGCACGAAGCTGGGCTGCCCAGCCCGCTCACAAGCATCATTGCTCAAGTGGGCTGGAATGTACAATGTGTACTTTTCCTGTATTAAAGATTATTATTATATATTATTAATATTATTATTATTATTAATAATATTAATATTATTATTAATAATATTATTATTATTATTACTGACTTCTGGAGGTATGTACGCGGCCGTTCTAAGGCGTCTAAAGAACACATTAGTCTGATTAATTCCGATGGGGAACAGGTTGAGGATGTCGCCACGAGCTTTGCTCAGTACTTTCATTCTGTCTTTCAACTGCCAGATGGTCCCGACGAACGCCTATCGTTTAATAATATGTCTAATTTTAGTACACTTATGTTCGATGAAAAACTTGTCAATGATAGCCTTAAACGGATGAAACCGTCATTTTCCTGTGGTGCAGACGGAATTCCAGCAGCCCTCATGAAGGCTTACGGCAACATTTTTTGTGCCTGTCTTAACTTCCATTTATAATAACTGTTTGCTTTTCGGCAAATTTCCTCGTGCATGGAAGATTGCTCGAATTTTTCCAATATTTAAGTCTGGTGATAAGTCAGCCGTTACCAAACTATCGCCCAATCTCACTCCTTTGTGTCGCCTCAAAACTCTTTGAGTCAGCTCTGCACAACGTTCTTGCTGCCTGCGTCAAAAAAGTTTTTATAACAAATCAGCACCGCCTTTTCTCGGGGCGGTGGACAGTTACAAATCTTGCCAAGCTTCATGACTCAGGCTTCGGCTGCAGTTTGTGAAAACGGCCAGTTGGATGTAATTTATTTTGACCTCAGTAAGGCGTTTGATGTAGTGAACCATAAATTATTAATTAACAAGCTTACTATGTCCGGTGTTGATGCAAGTCTTGTTGCGTTGTTGTCCAACTATCTCCTTGACCGGTCCTTTTACGTAGATGTAAACTTCAAAAGGTCTAGTGTTTACACTGCAACGAGTGGTGTACCTCAGGGTTCTGTGCTGGGTCCACTATTGTTTTCTATCTTTATCAATGATGTGTCAACAGTGTTAACAAAATCTTCATTTCTTCTCTATGCTGATGATGTTAAACTATTTAGGCACATTAGCAGTTTTCAGGACTGCTGTGCCTTGCAGAGGGATGTGTCGGAATTATCGGTCTGGTGCAGCAAAAACTGTCTAATTTTAAATCCAGCTAAAACAAAGGTTGTCACGTACAGCCGGAAAACCCATCGTCTACTGTTTTTCCTACAGTATAGCGGGAGCTCCTTTGCAAAGGGTTGAGGAGATTAGGGACCTCGGGGTTCTTTTCGACAGTACCCTCTCTTTTCTTCTCATATTAGGCTCATCACCCGGCGAGCGCTCCGAAGTCTTGGAAATGTGTGTCGGATTACAAAGGAATTCTCTTCTCCAGATCCATTTCTAATGCTATACAATGCAATATGTATCCCCCAGTTAAAATATGCTTCTGTTGCCTGGAACGGCATCTCCAAATCTAGTAGTGAATTATAGAACGTGTGCAGAAGAAGTTTTTATCCATATTTAAGCACCGTCATCACAATCACAGTCCGGGTCCTGATTCTGACTTACCCATAGTTCCTTCCATTCCTTCGTTGACCTGCAGACGTATGCGTGCAGACCTTACATTTCTTCACAAAATTGTTCATGGTGACCTTTCTTGCGCAGACCTGCTTAACTGTTTAGAGTTTAGTGTTCCACAGAGGCCCACCAGGTCGCATCGCCCTTTCTTGACCGCTGCACGCAACTCCAATCATTCTCCTGTGCGCAGAATACAGAATTGCTACAAACCGCTTCTCTGAACGCCTTGACATCTTTCAAGGCTCCTTTACAATTTACCGTACTGCTTTGTTGAACACAGTATGTTAAACATCTATGATATCTCTGTCGTTCGTTTTTCTTTTTTTATTGCTGAAATTTCGTTTCTCTGTGGTTCTGTTTAACCAATATAGTTGCCTGTTTTTGAAACTGTTTACTTATCATGCTTGTCTTATCATTTGTCTCTATACTTTGTCATTGTTTTTGTCGTCTTACTGTTAAACTTTGTTCTCTGATTGTTGTGTATTTATTACAATAAGCTGAGCCACACAGGCATCTTCTTTTTCTTTTTTACCTGTACCCAGGCTCCGCCTGTGCTTTATTTCTGTAATTTTCGCTACTTCAATTTGTGTGTGTGTTGTCGCTTGTTTGTTTCTTTCAAAATGTTTCTTGTATTTTGTTTTCATGTAACTATCCGTGCGCCAGCACCCAGGCCTCTGGCTGTTCCTGGGCACGTAAATAAACATGATTGATTGATTGATTGATTGATTGATTGATTATTATTTTCCTACAGTATAGAGGGAGCTCCTTTGCAAAGGGTTGAGGACATTAGGGACCTCGGAGTTCTTTTCGACAGTACCCTCTCTTTTTCTTCTCATATTAGGCTCATCACCCGGCGAGCGCTCCGAAGTCTTGGAAATGTGTGTCGTATTACAAAGGAATTCTCTTCTCCAGATCCATTTCTAATGCTATACAATGCAATATGTATCCCCCAGTTAGAATATGTCTCTGTGGCCTGGAGCGGCACCTCCAAATCTAGTAGTGAATTAATAGAACGTGTGCAGAAGAAGTTTTTATCCATATTTAAGCACCGTCATCACAATCACAGTGCGGGTCCTGATTCTGAATTACCCATAGTTCCTTCCATTCCTTCGTTGACCTGCAGACGTATGCGTGCAGACCTTACATTTCTTCACAAAGTTGTTCATGGTGACCTTTCTTGCGCGGACCTGCTTAACTGTTTAGAGTTTAGTGTTCCACAGAGGCCCACCAGGTCGCATCGCCCTTTCTTGACCACTGCGCGCAACTCCAATCATTCTCCAGTGCGCAGAATACAGAATTGCTACAACCGCTTCTCTGAACGCCTTGACATCTTTCAAAGCTCCTTTACAATTTACCGTACTGCGCTGTTGAACACAGTATGTTAAACATCTATGATATCTCTGTCGTTCGTTTTTCTTTTTTTTTATTGCTGAAATTTGGTTTCTCTGCGATTCTGTTTAACCAATACAGTTACCAGTTTTTGAAACTGTTTACTTATCATGCTTGTCTTATCATTTGTCTCTATACCTTTGTCATTGTTTTTGTTGTCTTACTGTCAAACTTTGTTCTCTGCTTGTTGTGTATTCATTACAATAAGCTGAGCCACAAAGGCATCTTCTTTTTTTCTTTTTTACCTGTACCCAGGCTCCGCCTGTGCTTTATTTTTGTAATTTTCGCTACTTCAATATGTGTGTGTCTTGTTGCTTGTTTGTTTCTTGCAATATGTTTCTTGTATTTTGTTTTCATATAACTATCCGTGCGCCAGCACTCAGGCATCTGGCTGTTCCTGGGCACGTAAATAAACATGATTGATTGATTGATTGATTATTATTCTACTCTTTTATTTTATACGCTGTCAAAGTGTTCTTTCCTTCCCATTTTTGTTTTCCTTTTTTTTACCTGTATCCATCTGTGTACCAGCACCAAGGCCTCACGGCTATTCCTAGGCCAAATAAATATACATGATTGATTGATTGATTGATTATATTATTAGTATTATTATCATCATCCAGTGTATTTACAGAACGTATAAAACAGGCAAAAGTAACTGTGATATTCAAGTCGGGTAACAAAAATAGTCTCTCAAATTATAGGCCCATCTCTCTACTTCCAATTTTCTTTAAAGTATTCGAAAAAATAATATTTTTGCGGTTGGATTCTTTTTGCGCGAAACAATCTAATCTCATTCCATCAGTAAAGTTTTCGCTAGGGAAAGTCAACAGAGCTTGCCTTAACAAAACAAAAAGAAATTATAATTAAATCATTCGAAAATAAAAAGTTGGTTACGGGAGTGTTTGTTGATTTCTCGAAGGCATTTTACTGTTTATATCACCGCACACTTTTATTGAAGCTCGAACACTATGAAATACGTGGTCCACCTCTTATTCTTCTGCCGTCGTATCTTACAGATCGAACTCAATCAGTAGTAATAAATGGTGAAGTTTCAGCTTCGCAACTTTTGACCGCAGGTGTCCCTCGATAAAGCATATTAGGCCCGCTATTGTCTAACATTTATATCAACGACATTAAAGATCAAGCTTCCTTCGTCATATACGCCGATGACACTAGCGTATTGGTTCAATCCGAGAGCCCCGATAAATTTACAACATCGTAAATTCGACAGTCCAAAAAACCAACGATTGGAGCTCCGCAAATTTATTAAGAATAAACAGCAAAAAGACTAAAGCAATTCTGTTCACCCCCTATCAGAAACACATAAATTTCGATTCGAACATTCATATCGGTGCGGAAAAAGTTGAGGTTACCTCTGAAGCTAAAGTACTAGGAATAATATTCAACGAGCATTTACTGTGGAGCTTGCACGTAGATCATGTTCTCACAAATGTAGAAAAAAATTCGGGAGCTCTAGGCCATTTTAGGTATAATTTACACACTCGTCTTAGGTTACTCATCTACAACTCTCTTTTTTCGAAACAGATAAACTACTGCTCTCTGGTCTGAAGCACAACTTCAAAATCTAATATAAACGAAAGTCTTACGTATTAAAAAAGGCACTTCGCCATATCGCAAGCCCTCCAAGGGATGCACCCACACACTATCTATTCTTAAATTACAAGATACTGCCCTTCACGCAGTTATACAACTACAGGCTTATTGTGGTGTACAAAAACAGCGTTAAAAATAACAACCAGGCATTTCTGTCTCTGTGTAATTTGGAAGCAGCTTTGGCGGCCTCGTACCGTTTTCGCCATCAGGCAAAGTGGGTGATATCTTTTGCTAGAACAAACCAAGGGTTAAACAGTGTTGAAAACCGTATGAGCAGGTTACTGAATGAATATACATAAAAACATAAATATCGTAACCAACAATAATTCAGTTCTAAAATTAAAATTACAGATACGCCATCAATACGTTTCTGGTACTTGAAGTTATGAACGCAATATGTAAGTATTAAAATGCAGTATTCAAACCATGGGAACCCCTCATGATATCTGTGTGCATGCATGATACTTATTAGTGTTCTTTCTTGTGAGTTGAATTGTTTGTATAAGATTAAATTCTTGCTACTGTGTACTGTGGTAGCATGGCATCATTGATACGATTTTTATGTTTTTGACTTTATCTGACACGTTGTGTATTCCTTTAGTGTTGGCTGATGTACTTAGCAAAGTACATTAACATGTGTTGTTTTGTTATTCATTGCTGTCATAAATTTGTAATGACGACGAGATAAGTATCTCTATCGTTTTATACGCGTCGTTTTCATTTTTTATATCACAAGCATGGCTTTTTTGTTACCTAGGAGATAAAACAGTTGTTATGTGTTTTTTTTTTCAGGCTTAGATTACTCAATCAGCAAAAAAATTCTGTATGGTAGTTGAGTTGTTCTCCACGTGTACACAAAAGTTATGCCATTGCTGTATGCCTTGGGTACTGGGACCTCGTCAAGCTGTGGCATGAGAAGCTTTTTGTCCCTGATTCCCTGCATTTCTGTGTATTAAGAATGCTCAAAAAAACAAACTCCAAACTTAAAAAAAAGAATTTTCCGTGAGTTTTAATAATCAAATTGTTATCGGCTCAGCTCACAAAGAGCCAGATCTATGAAGCGTGATTTTATAGCGGGCGTTAAAGATTTCGTTCGATTGAATGCTTCGTATCCAAGGCGCGAATTCGTGCTGGGGTAGAATTCATTTATTAGGTAAGATGAAAAGAACACTGCGTGACAGCGCTTGGTTTCCTTGTCATCTAAAAGTCCCATATTCACATGTATACAGACGGCTATATATAAATAGCTGACAGAGTCATAGCTTCACCATATTCCAGATTTATCGCAGGAACACATAAGTTTTGTATCCGAACGCCTTGATTTTGAGGAGGCATCCAAATGTCACATGAGTTTTGGAACACCTGTACGAATAAATCAGCGCTGCCGCCAGGGTAAAACTTCTCCAAGCAACGACACTGCTCAGAAAACCGTACCAATTCCTTCGCAGCTATCAGTGTACTCAGAGACCTTCAAAAACCAAGCAGTTTTGTGGACAATGGTGCATTTGTATTCAATGTATTTCGGCAGCCTCCTAGCTGGCTTATTTTCTCACAGCGGGGCCATTCCCCGAATGCACCCAAAGAAAAGTAACGGTAATGGAGATATTCCTGCATCATAAAATAACCTCGCATGATAAAAAATAAATGTTTCCATACACTGCCAAATAATCATCTGTCATTGTGATGCCACTGGTAATTGTAATTTACAAAGGAGCCGTGTTCTCGGTTCATTTGTAAATGCATACAGTTTTTATTCATTCGAAGAATGACTTTTGCACTGCGGTGCGCAGCTCTTGGCCATGGTTGTGGAAGTGATCGCCTAAATCTAGGGGAACACCTTGCATCAGCCGAACAATACCAGGCACTCCAAGTGCTGGTGACTGTTGGGAGAAGTCAAATTGGCGGTCACGATTGCGCTAAGGCGCTGGTGGTGGCACTTGCCCTTTCAAAAACTTTCAACACTTTAGGCGCGGTGCGCGAATCGAAGCGCTGTACTGTGTAATTTTGATTGGAAACCGTTAAGGCTCGTCTTTTTTTCATGCATGACTTTCAAAGACCTTTAAGGCGAAATTCTAAATACAAAAAATCGCTTTTAAAAAGTCGTTAGGTGTAGCAGTAATGCTGTTTGCGCCATAAATTTTACCGCCTGTGCGTCGATATCAATTTAACATTTATTTGCATTATCATTTTTTTTGTTAGGTATTTATTTCACTGGTTGCCTCATTAAACAAGCACATGTACTTACTTTACTCGCTCATAGACTATACTACGTTGATATTGTCCTTGGCAATTTACCAACCTTGGTTTATAAGCTTTTTATTTCGCGCCGTGCTAACTTTTAATATATGACGTTACATGTGAGTCACCCTAAATGTACCGGCTGAAATATATTTTAATTTACGCAAATTGCTATCAATTGAAAAGTGGAAATCTTACAATCAAAAAATCGATAAATTTAAGGGAGCTACGCAAATTACAGGTTTCCTGTATTGCTCACTCCAAAGTTTGAAAAGATACACGTAGAGAAGATCTCTATTAATTAGAGTCCGCCTCACAACGGTAACTGCTGTTACAATTTCTTTTTGAGACTAAACTCGTTTTCTTAAATATGACAAAGGGGACGCCCTTTGCGTGACACACATTGTGACGGATTCATTTATTTATTTTAAAAGTACTTTCTCGAAAAATTAACAGATTAGACAAGTTAATTATCCTTCGCAGACTATACTTTCGTTTGGGGTCAATTTTGAATTGAGACAATGTGTTTGTAAAATAGGTAACACAACAAAGCCCCGTTGTTGCGAGGAGGCTGGTTAAAGGGCGAAGGTGTTCAGTCCGTGTCTGAATGGTGCAATCGTATAGACGTCGGCTTCATATAATCGAGGATCCAGGATCAAATCCCAACACGGGAAGGTCTTTCTTTCGTTGAGGATCTCGTTGAGCCCCTGTTTATCACCATCATATTGTGAAACTCACTTGTTAAAGTTACTTTTACTGAAGTGAATAATGTAGCGACATCAAACGGCTTCAGGGAGGCACCAAATCTTCGCTTTCAAAATTCAATGGTTAATTAACCACTGTGAGTGACTACACCCAGATTACAAGTCCGCATATATAGTGTGTTATATAGCATGGCGAGACGTTTTGATCCAAATATCAAAAGCCCGGAGCGGTGGATGTTGTCCCTCAGTGAAGCCCCAATCAATCGGTTCATTTTTCCCTACTAGATAAGGAGCTTGGCACTTGGATAGACATCCAGGTAATAATTTCAGTCAGCAATTAGGGTGAAAACAACACAGTAAACAGTTGTGATGAGAGACGTACGTAAAAGCAGACAAGAAGCAAGTATGGGAAAGGTCATCGCGATGGTCTGGAATACAACGTTGCAAGAGTGGAAAACATGCGCTGGAGGGATTAGCGGAGAGTAATAACCTGCGAGTAATAAAAAAATTTTCCTGGAAACAACTAAGAAGAAATGAACATGAAAAAGTCATAACGGTTAAACAAAGAATAATGTTGACTTCATTTGTTAGGAAAATCCAGCAATTCTTCAAGTCGTAGAGGTCTCAGGCAAGATTCGGAGCAGGGATCACAGGAAGCATAGATGCAACCTAAGATTAAGCTTCAAAAGAGAAGACCGAAACTTATAAGAAGTAAGCAACCCTTCACGAAGTTAGTCAGCAATACGACGCAGGAATGTAAAACCACCCTCGAAAAAATTCACACTTTTATACAAAGGAAGATGTCAGTCTCGATAGGCTATATGGCTACTTAACATCAACACTGAGTGAACCAGCAGCAGCTTTTGGAGAAAAAACATGTAGGAAACAAACTGGAACACTACTTAAAAAACGAAGCTTGTAATTTGTGCGTTCACCATGGCAGTGATTGAGCAGACGCGAGGAACACGAGGAAGAAAAAAACAACCATGAGAAGGCAAGACATACGTAAAGACCGAGCATACGCACTAAGAGAGGAACTCGGAGACATACCGCACCGCATCGACGCCATAATAAAAGAAGTACAACGATTCTAAAACAGGTTATACACCAGCGACATTAGACCAGGAGCAACCATTGTTAGTAAAACAGCTTCCGATGTCCCACTAATACCTGACAAAGTTAAAAAATGCCAGCGGGGGAACGAAACCAGGAACAGCTCCAGGTGACAATGGCAAAATGGTACATCTACAGAATGGAAAGGTATTGTACCAGAGAAAGCTTGCTGATTTTTGTCGCCCCTATTAAGACATTTAAATTGCCCATAGCCTGGAAGAACGCCATCATGTTTCTGATTTCTAAAAAAGGGAGATGACAAAGACCTTATAATTACAGACCCATCAGTCTACTCTATGTTGTACAGAAGATCTGTACCCAAGTAATAGTGAAATGCTTAAGCGATCGTTTAGAATCCAAAAAACCCAGAGAGCAAACGGGGATTCAGGAAGGCTACTCAACAATGCATCACATTGATGTCTATATTTCAGGAATAAAAAAAATCCGAAGCGTGCACTAAGTCACGCTACCTGGCATTTATGTTGTATAAAAAATCGTGGGATTTAGTACATTCCGCAGGAGCGCTGATATCACAGAAAGACTACCGGATAGAAAAAACTTACATAAGTCTCCTAGACGACATATATAATCGAGTTGACGCAGAGCAATTCTTCACAAGCAAAGTGACAAATTCTAGATTCAAAAAGGCGCTAAACCTGGAGATACCTTGTCGCCAAAACTATTCACAGCGTGTCTGGAGGAGTATTGAAGAAACATTACCGGGAAAGCATAGGATTACTGATCAGCGGGCTTTATTTCAGAAATTTGAGGTTTTCAGACAATCTAGTTCGAGAAATTGAGATGGCAGAACACCTGAATAACATGCTTTAAAAATTTCAATTAGAGAGGTAAGCCGCAAAACAAAAGGCAAATATAAAAAAATATCTACTCAGGATGAATAAGTATACAGATGCGCACCGTCGTCTGGCTATGTAACGAAATACTAGAACATATAGACGAGTGTATCTATCTCGCTGATGTTATCGCAGCTTATCAAGTCGCAAAGAGAAATTCATGGCAGACTCGTAATGGGCTGAAGCGCTTTTGTCAATAACTCCCAAATAGTGAAAACTAACTACTTCTATCGCTAAAAGAAGAATACAAAATAACTATATCTGTGCGATAATGATATGTCGAGAAGACACTGGTCACGTTATTACACAAAGCAAATTTAGGTCACCTCAAAGGGACATGAAACGGATAATTAATGGAGCCACACTTAAAGCGAGAGCTGACTGAATAAGGGAGCAAATTCGAGTAGATGATATCATGGTTCAAGTAAAATAAAAGAAATGCAGTTGGGCTGGCTACGTACTGAGATAAAACGACAACCGGTAGATCACCGGTTATCCGAAGGAATACTGAGAGAGAGATATAAAAGGGGAGGCCAATAACTGAATAGAGGGACGAAATAAACAAAATCTTCATCACGGAATAAACTCGAGTAGCCGAGGACAGGAGCGGAACCCGATTATGGGGAGATGCCTTCGTCCCGCAGTGAACCTAATTATTCTGACGGTGATGATGATTCTCGGTGGTAGTAACAAGCATGTAGGTTTTTCTCAGTAGGTACTACGATGTTTTTCTTATTGTTTTCTCATTTGACCTGATTAAAGTTTTTTCTGACGGTATCATTCTGACATGTATCCCTGGTCTCACTCTTTCCAGTGGTGGTAGGGCATTTTGATCCCTATGGAGGGTAACATTGAGTTGAGGCGCTATTTCATGCGTATTGCTTATTTATATGCACCATTTGTTCTATCTGCAGTGAGGATTTGCAGCATAGAATTCCACTGGTATTAGAAGTTGGTCGTTGTTTGCTCTTCTTCCGGTAGTTTTCAGTATTTGGGACCTATAACGATTAGGTATCCATGTACTGGGTGGGTTTGTGTTCGCGGAAACTGTTTCGACTATGGTTTGGGTAATACCTGCTGTGTCTATATCGTGGTACTGTGCTATGTGTTTTTTACGGAACGGTTTCGTGGGGTCTGCCCGTGGGAAAGACTGAAATCGAGTCTTCCGCTTTGGGTTTCCTATTTGGCCATAACATCACGAGTTTCTGTTTTGGTTTGGGCGTAACGCGTGATGACACTTTGTTTTTGCCGTATGCCCTTGTTCGTTCACTGTCAATTGCCGAACGTGTTTGGTTCGTTTCGTTTTTTACCATACCCGTAATGGTATTTTGTTTCCGTTTTTATGGTGATTTTATACGGCAATTTGGGTCTGTGTCGTTTTGGTCGTGACTCTCGCTCCTTTTCTCCATGATGCATTTATAGAAGACGAATAGCTTTTGTGTTTGCTCTCTGAGCTGGTGTAACATCTTTATCAGAAAGCAAGCGTCAAACAACGGCTTGCCTTTCGGGTTTGAAATCTAGTAGGCTTTCCATCTGTTGTGTCCTTTGTATGTGGCAGCATCACGACTACATCATTTGTCCAAAACTCCTTGCAGCAGCGGTGGCACAGCTCCATTGAATTTGAGAAGTAAATAAAAAATTCGTCTGCGTGGTATTACTAGCTAGTTTTCCAAACTCGAATTGTAAAAACGAGACAGACGCTCTCGAAGTACGGAAAAGACGGAGACAAATATTTATTAAACGGGAGGACTGACAAGACGAATATTACGGTGACAAGCACAGTGCGAAAATAAACTATGTTCTAAAGACAAAATGTTTCGCTCTGGGGGAAACTTGGAACAGTTCTTAGCTTAGTTTAAAAACTTTCCAGTCACAAAAAAAACGTCTCACGTCAGGTCGTACGGTGCAGTAGTTGGGGATGCGTTGGAAAGTCGCGTGTGCCGATGGCTGCTGGTTGATCTGCACGGGGAAAATCTTTACGCGCATTCGAAACGGACGATTGAATGCGTAGTTGACGAGCAGGTAGTAGACAAAGCTGGCAATGGAGCGTTACTGGTTTTTCAACCGTCGTGACGGTGGCCTCGGTTTTCCTCGACAAGCGCAATTGGCAAGTAGCCTTCAGAATCCTTACCCCTTCCGTTTCGTCCATCTTCGTCACAAATCGCGTTCCAATCTTATTCTGCTTTCTCCTGGCGTATGACCACAGCAGGCGTTTGTACACTCTTCAAGATCTCGTCTACGTATTAAACTTCCTCGTCGTTGAACCTGTCCTGCGCACACACCACCGTTGCGTTACAGCTCTTCACTCCATCCCTTCCTAATAAAACGTGAGAGAAACGCGAAAGATGTGAAATGATTCAAACCTTCACTACAAGTGCGTCCGATTGATCGTCCAACCCTGAAAGGCCCAAAAAGCAAACTAAGAACGAACGTATTGCACAATCGTTCGGACACTATGTGTAAACGCATTCACGAATGGTTTAAATGTATACGGATACGTGGGCTATAATATAACGGTGCACTATTGTCCTCGTTCTTCACCATTGTGCTTCTATTGTATTATGCGAAACCGTTTTTTCTCAATTTTCACGTTACAATTTCGACATAATAAAAACCTGGTTTTCCACATGCTCCTTATGACCACTCATCCTATAAGATTTTCGGTCGACCAGCTAGTCTCTAGCTAATGCAGTATTTCTGTTACAGAATGCAATTGGTCTCACTAAGACAGCCATCGCTGTAAAATTACTTTAATTAGGTGCTATACACTGGTTTTTATTCATTACTTCCAGATGTTTTAGAGCGTTTCCGCTCATAATAGGACCTTCCATGTCTCCCGAGGCCCTGGCGATAACCTTGTGCCCCATTTTGTGGTTAGGTTATGTAATTTTGATGGGACAAGCATTACTGTTATCTGTCAGTTCGGAGAACGAATGGCGGTGGTCTTTATTGATTTCTTTCAGCAAAAATAGCATAGAAGAAACATCTCTTCGCAGGCAAAGCGCCTTCTGCATTCACGTAACATTTTGTTCCTCTCAATCGTACCACCATCCTTCATCTTTGAAAATTTTGTTTTGGTTTTGCGCATATTCTATACTGCCGCGAGCGTTCGCGTCTACCTAACATAGTCGTAGCTTCCCCGTGGCTGAGATGACGCGATTCCGCCCTTACTTTGATGAGTACGCATGATAGCAGGCGGGTAGCAGCCAATAGAAAATCGCAAAGCAAGCAACAACGCTAAGGTGGTAAAATGCGCCCATGTTCTCCTACAGTTTGCGAAAGAGCGAAGCTCTACGTGCGACCGGTAGTGCAAAACAATTGGTAAGCTTCTATGCTTCCTGCGGTTACACGAGCCTGTTCTCGTGCCCGCGCTGCAGGAATGGCACGGTGTCCGTGAGCTCCTTCTCATTCCTGGTAAAGCCGTGGCTGATCCTAAGCCCCTTACTGTCCCGGAGTTCATAAGAGCCGTGGCCTACCCATCTCAAAGAAAAAAATCGGCTGGTGTCAGCCGTTGCCGTGTTGACAGCTGAGCTCTTTGTCCGCTCCCAAGCCTCAGCTCGTGCCCGTCGTTGTCGCCTAGATTGTTCTCAAAAGACCTGTCTGTGCACGCGCTCTGCTGTGAGAATGAAATGCCCAGTCCATCCACCTTCCCTCCTGTCATACCTGGTTTCTTCGTTTATATGCGAAGGTGGTGCCGGAGGAGTTTTCTGCGCATTCAGGGCCGCAATCTTACGCTTCTATCTGGACTGATAAAGCTCATCATAAAAAGCTTAAACAGAGGGAAATAAATAGTGACGCTCGGACAAATTATACGTAGTACCCTTACAAAAAATCGCCTTTCCTTCATTGAACGATTCTCAGTGGTTTTTTTTTAAAGACAACGCTGGTATACAGTCGTGGAGCGTAATAATTGTGAGAAATTGTGTTAACAAAACATATGAATAGGTACACTCGCCACAAGTAATGCCTTGTGCAAACTTTGCCTTGTACAAATATGCCTTGTGCACAATAATGCCTTGTGCACAAAAGCCGACACAGGTTAAATTTTCAGATGCATGCGTAAAACATTTCCTAGCGTCCTAACCTTCTTTTTCGTTGTCTTGATATAGGAGAAAGACGCCGCACTCTGCTTTGTCATCCGTGAACAGCAGGTACTCCATGGAAAAGACTTGTGTGCTGACTGAAAAAAAAACACCATTCCATTTCGCTCCGTTACTCTCACCGACATTGATCTTCAAATGGACGACATTATGCAGCACATCCTAAGCCGAGGTTTCCGGTTTTACTAGTTTGCAATTTTCTCTCATATATTTGCAATATTTTGCGCACAGAAAGTGCTGTGTCACCGAGAAGTAGGTGAAAAGAGATTATGTCGTTCGTTACGTGAAGAATGCGTGATTGGCGATTGCGGATTTTGCTATTACGCTGAACACCCATGGGTCTATTGCTTATCAAGTTTCACACAAAAATCAAATATACAGACGCGTTTATCATAACATAAAAAATTAATTTAAGAGTTCAAATAGTGAACAAAAAACTACAACACTAATAATTTGAACTCCTGGTTTTGTGAAGGATAAAATGCTGTTTGACCGATACCCGCAGCCGGAACCTCAAATCAGCTGGCCTAAATTATTTCCTTCAGGGGCCTCAATTCCTTTTTATGTGCTATTTTGCTTCGCTAAAACACCCATATATTTATCGCAATGCCGCATTCTTCTCAACGCCTGCAACAAGGCATGCATAACACGTCAGAAGAACGACGTAAGAGTGATGGTGCGTTCATACTCGCAGAAATAAAGCTGCCTCCTTCTGGCCTCGCTGCTCTCAACACCTGGGCTAAGTAAGCTCACAAAGATGTGACGACAAAATCCGCATTCTTACGTACACAGGGTCAAACTACAGAGAGCATACACACCGCAAAACATGCACCCCGCCGCGTTACTGCTTCAAGATAAGCGCAACAACGAACGTTCAAAGGGCGACACGGAATTCGTCCGTTGTCTAATATATAGTACTCTCTTATACACACACAGGCACACACTGCATGCGGCATGAATGTCAGGTAGGCAAACTGCAAAGAAATAACGTCGTTTATTGTGAATAACATGCGCATCGAATCCGTGGAAGAGCAGAAAATCGCCCCTTGCAGCCACCGTTCTCTCGGCAGATAACAACCCTCAGTGGCCCTCGGGTCACATGCAGTTACGTCAGACGTGTGTCAACACCAATCTTACGCCTGCTTTGACCATCATCCTGCTACATATAATTTTAATTATGATGACCCTAAACAAGCCGCCTCTATCCCCGGCGAGTATACAGTGACTGAGTGATGGATTTGTTTACGCATTCAAGTTAAGCCTGGCCATAAGGCGTGCACTCGTTTCGTGTTCGGTTATCATTTCTAGCTCCAGGGGATTGTTAATGTGCACCGAAAACTTGTTATACGGGCTTTCTCGCTTCTGGCATAACGAGAAAAGCAGCTGCCCTGCCGTGATCGAAACCGCATCATTGGCTCGGACGCACAACACAGTTTACGATAATCTTGGCCGAGAAATATATTTAATTGCGGTTGCTCCAAGTGCAAGAGGTTGTCTTTGCCTCCTGTTGCTCATGACAATTTTGCCCATCGTTCCACCTTTCTTGCTCTGGTGTGATATGCTTGTGTAGATTCGGCCACAGATTCTAGCAATGTTGTTTTGGCTTTTAGCATAGTTAAGTGATATTTGCATGCACTACTATGTGTGCCCGTTTCGGAGCCGATTAGTGAATGTATTGCGCATGATTGTGTATGAGGTATTAAGACATAACAAGGTAAATAACGGTGCGTTTTGCTACCTGTTGTGTTTGTGCTCCCCTGCGGAAGCGCAGTTTTGTGTCGGCGCCTGCCGACAGCGCGCCGATTAGTGTCCCCCGCGAAAGGGCCCTTTACCTCGCCGGCACCTCCCCGACACCGCGGGGCAACGGACAATTCACGGGGAGGCGCTTTGGGACCTTGCTGCAGAACAGTCGCAAAAGCCGTGGTCTTCTTGGGGTGAATAAACCGCATTTTGCAGTGTGCCCTTGCGTCAGCTTTTCACTGACCGCGCGGACCTCACAGTGGCGACGAGGAAGTGTTTGTGTGACTGACGTTGAACAGCAGTGCTACGCAATTGCTACGCACGCATCAGGACGATTACCTGAGTTCAACGGCACCTCCTGGGGATAATGGTTTGGACGCCTTCAGTTCTACTTTGAGACCAACAACATCGTAGACACAAGCAAGAGGAAGGCACACCTGCTCACACTGTGTGGGGGAGGACGTACGACACCATCTGCTCCTTGGTACAGCCAAGCACCCAAGCGGCAGTGGACTACGACGACGTCGTTGCGGCACTGAGAAGCACTAGGACCCAAGGTCATCGGCAGTGTACAGCTGAGCCCTTTTTCAAGGAAGGGACAATATAGGCCTCCTGCGCTGCCCAGGGGGCGCTGCGCAAGCGGCTTCCGGGCAGTACTTCCGGGTAGTACAAAGCTGCGCGGGTCCCATAGGATCCCGTGTTGACAGAAGCAAAATGAGCTCGACGCTCCCGATTATTTTGCGACGTGGTCACCAGCTCATCCCCGACGCGTCCGATCTATTTCAGCGATCAACGTGGCATTAGCGCAAAAAGCTTTGTAGCGCTAAACACGTTTACAGCGCCGACGAAAGTGCCGGGACCGTGACGGCGTCTGCTACTCGCAGGTTCACGGATCGATGGTCGTACGAAGTGAAATTTTAAGTGAAATTTCTAGTTTAAACTAATACTCTAGCTGACAAAGACTTCTCAAAAACAGCCGATCAAAAAAAGAATCTCGTGACGCAATCGGCGATGATCGCGCTTTAAAAGGCCAGCGAGTCCGGCAGACCGCAGGCTCGCCTGCTGCGGTGCGCCGCTCTTTTGCGTACCTGCACACTATATATGCGTGCACTTTCATTAAAAACCGCTCGGTTGCGTCGCCGTTACCAATACATGGTGCAGCGTTAGCTTGCCGTTGTGTTGCGTGTCTCACTGACAAAATGCCGCGACCGTCAGAAGCGTGAAATCTGTTTTGCGATTCCGAAATTACTGGCCGTAAAACAAAGTGGCCGGGCGAACTAAGAGACCGCTCGCTTTCCTTGTTTGCTCTCACTTTACTTAATTACGCTCTTGCAGCATACATTCCCAGTTCGCACTTAATATATCCTAGAGTGAGGGTCAGCAATGGCCGAGTTCATGCAGCCGACACGGCGGAGGGCTGGACGCCAAATCGGGTGGAAGGAGGAGGAGGGCTTTGAATGCAAAGAGAAAAAAAAACAGCGAATTTCTAATATTTGACAATAATCTGGCGAAGTGTGGGGTAATTCAACCGGAGGACGCCAATTATCTGTTCTTGTCTCGCTGTCTAACTCCATTTGAAGTCAAAACTGCATGGCGTGTCGGCATTCAGATTCGACGACCCCTGCACTAGAAAACCAACACAATCAGTGATGATCGTATGTGAATATTCCGGGCCCCGCGTCGTGTATGCGGCTGTGTTGTCAGATGTTATATAAGTACACATATCTGCAGGCAGCGGGCGCGTGATTTGGTGCATACTTTTGCGGCCTTTCCAAGCACTTAATTTGTTTATTTGGCGCTATTGCCCCTCCTACTCGCTAGTACAGGTGTACCCTGCCGTTCGTAAATCGTGTGGCGTAAAACGTTACGCAAGAATCATTTAGTTTGCGAAAATACGAAACAAAATTTCCGCTCGTTTCAAAGGCGGTGCCAGGCCAGCAGTGTCAGCTGCGCAATTCTTGCGTTCGCTTGCATGCTCCCGCTGAAGCAACCTTTTGCAGTTACCTCAGCATATAGGATGAGCAGCGCTCCGTGTTTATGCTACTCGTGAACTTTCCTTTGTCGACCCCACGCAAGAAGAAAAAACTAACTGTCGTCAAACAGTTAAACCACCCGACCTGGCGATACTGTCCCACGCCGTGACCACCGCGACAGCTCGCTCAAAAGAAAGTGGACAAATCGGCTTCGTTTAGCGGATATTATTTTGTTTAGCCTCTGCAACTACTTAAAGGGCAATTTCAAACAGTATGCAGTCATTAAAACACGCCACAAAGCTCACAACCAACTTTCACTCAGGCTTGTAATTTTAAACAAGTGGAGGGCGGCGAGGGTCGTCTGCTTTTGTACTACCCAGAGGCGTCGTCCGCTAGGGGCGCTGCATGTCGCCAAAACTCCAGCGCAGGAGGCCTATGGAGGAAGAAGCGGTCAGCGCCTACGTTGCGGCGCTGAAAACACTGGCCGCCGATTGCAAAATCGGAACCCTGACCACCACAACAGTAGCTACCGAGCACCCACACTCTAAGAAAAAAGGGTAGAAAAAAGGAGGAAATCGAGGGTTTTCTCCCCCGGACCAGCGAGATTCTCCCTTTAGCTAATTACACCTAGCGCCCTCTGTACGGCCTCTACGAAACACCGAAATGGGGGAGGAAATTTTCTCCCCTGTCGTCTGCGATCTGCTGTCGGCGCAGACGCCGAAAACGAAAGCATTCATCGTTGCACTGTGGCTTTCGCCGATCGGGCGCATACGACGACTATGACCAACACCTTCCCTGTGATGTGCTGCTTGCTTGTTTTCTCGCTGTCTTTCTTTTTTTTATTACCATGTGCCCGCCACGCTAACGCACGGCTCGCCAGCCGTGTGTTTGAAGCACATTCTGTGGGCACCGCTGTATGCTTGTTGTGTGCGACTCGCCTGCACCTTGTTCAACGTTACCACTGCATTTTTGGACGTTTTATACTGACGCCCAAGGGTAAAAGAGGTCAGCGATGATAGCAAACTGCCCCTTTTTTCTTCAACGAGCATGGGCCGCAGCATATTGAAGCACCAGTTACCAATAACAATAACAAAAGGCCCCCATTCGGTAACATCTTGGCTGAATGGTTGCCAGACCAGCGGTGCGCTCTACGGTAAAATAGCGAAGGCGAGGCAATGAGTATCATTACCCAAGCATACCTGCCGCACTGTTTCGTGGAACCCCTGCACGGGGCACCTTGAGTAATCTTGGTGACGGTACTGGCGATACCGCGGACCCCGAGCCCCCCAACATAAGCTGTGCCCTACCGTGGTGATGTGTTTTTAAGGTGAAGGGTAGAAACCTCTTTGACTACCAGGGTAAGGTCAAAGGAGAAAGTACCCCCGTCTCCCTGCTTTTACACTTTGATATATGGCTTCCAAATTTTCCAAATCCAAAGATCGGCCCCCTAAAAGGGGCCGCACCGAAGTATCCTTTCCTCCGTTGCCAACGACGAGTCTCCCAAAGCCGGACAACTATGCTAGGTTTTTGGTAATCGAATCTGTTGATGCGTCGAACCCCCTTGCCACGAAGTCTGTCTTCCTGATCTCCAAATTTCTTGAGGGCATTGTTGGTCAGTCCTACAAAGCCAAAAAACTCAGAACAGGAGAAGTTCTTGTAGAAGGGAATAACAAGCAACAAGCTACAAATCTCTTGACTCAAACTCGCATCGCAGATCTCGACATCATAGTCACACCCCACCGCAGCCTTAATAGCTCCCAGGGCGTGATCTCTGAGTCAGATCTAATGAATGAAACTGACACCGATCTGTTGGAAGGCCTTAAAGACCAAGGTGTGACAGCAGTGAGGCGTATCATGATTCGTGGAGATAACAAGGAAATCCTAACAAAACATGTATTATTGACTTTTGACCATTCCACAGTTCCTGAATCAGTAAATGCAGGTTTCATTCATTGCCACGTCAGGCCATACACTCCCAACCCCGCCGGTGTTTTAAATGCCAGCGGTTTGGACATGGCACTACCGCCTGCAGTGGTCGACTAACGAGCGCCAAGTGCGCACAACACGATCATCCATCAGACAACTGCCCATCGCAAACCCTCATGTGTGCTAACTGCCAGGGGCCCCACGGGCCTACTCTAGAACATGCGAGAAATTCAAACAGAAGAAGTAGATCATCAAGGTGAAAGTCACTGAGAACCTTACCTTACCAGAGGCGCGAAAGATGTTCGCCTCTTTCCCCCTGGGGAGGTACGCCGACGCAGCTCGCCGGGGGGCGGAGCGGCGTCTCGTTTCCACAGGGACCCAGTTCAGCAAGTCTGACCTAGTCCCGCCCCCGCCCCCCCCCCCGCCTGGGTTGCCTCTGGCAGCCCAACCCGCCATCACGCCGCTTGCTGAGGCAGCAGCGGTTGTGGTGGCAACCTCTTCCGTCGGGACCGGTGCCGCTCCCGCCTCTGTCTCCCCATCCTCAAGTGCGTTGGAGGGTACCGAGGTGATGGACACCACGGGCCCCGCACCGGTTCCCACCGCCACCGCACCGCCCGTGCCACGTCTGGCGCCCCGGACGCCCTCGGCGGTGGCGGCTCAAACGAAGGGCTCCCGAGGGGGGGCCAAGTCCGGGGGGCCCGGTCCGTCGTGAACCCCTCGGACATCCGACGACGAGATGGATGTCGGGCCGTTCCTGCCTGCAATGCAGCGCAAGGAACGCGTCCCGACGCCAAACCCTCCCGACAAGCCAAAAAAGGCGAGAGTCAGAGCCCCGAAAGACGACACATAAACAAACACACACACTCCAGTAGCTCTCACACTAAATAATGGGAAGAGAAAACATAATTCAATGAAACTGTGGAGGCCTTCTTAAAAATCTTGATGTATACGAACTACTGCATGCTAATCAGCCAAGTGTAATGTGTGTTCAGGAAACACATTTGAATTCCAAGCACACAAATTTCTTGAATAGTTACATGGTCTTCAGAACGGACATGGATTGCTGCACACACTCTTCTGGCGGTGTGGCCATAATTGCCCGGAAATCCTTAGCCTGCCACCCTGTCACTCTGAACACTGTCCTCGAGGATGTAGCAATCCGTACGATAATATTTAATAGGTTGATAACGGTATGCTCCATTTACCTTCATCCTGATTTTGCACTTCTGTGCTATGATTTCGAGGCACTGGTTGACCAGCTGCCCGAACCATACATACTAACACGCGACCTTAATGCGCACAACTCTCTTTGGGGCTCCTCCAGAACGGATTCCCGAGGTCGCCTGATAGAGAAGTTTCTTTCATCCTCCGGAGCATGCCTTTTCAACACAAAACAGCCTACATACCATAACTTATGACACAATACATACTCGCATCTTGACTTGGCGATTGGTTCCGCAGTTCTCTTTCCATGTCTTGAGTGGGGTGTGGGCACAGACCCATATGGTGTGACCATTTCCCCACTTCCCTAACGTACATAGGTAAAGGCCCATGCAGTTCATCTTCCCATAACAGGTTTAATGAATCAAAACCAAACTGGAGTACATTCACAGAAACATCTAAACTACACCACACAACCATAAAACACCTACACGGAGGGAGGAGCAGCCCAACTCGTCACGGCACACATACTCGACGCCCGCCAAAAGTCCATGCCCCAGGCCTCCAGTGCGTGCCGCGCAACCCAAGGAGCCCTGGTGGAACGAGGACTGTAGGCGGGCGCGAGAGGCCCAGAACAAGGGTGGGGGTATCTTCGCGCTGTACCCCCACGCCAGATAATCTCATTCCTTTAAACGGGCAAAGGCTCTTGGGAAGCGTGTGCGTCGTGAGGTGAAAAGGGAGAGTTGGCGCGCCTTCCTCACTTCCATCAACTCTACACCGACACTCACAAAGTCTGGACACGAATACGTAACCTTAAAGGAAACAACACACAGCCTGCCCCTGGTCAGTACAACAGGGGACACACTAGAAGACCAGGCTAACACACTGCACAACACTTCCATTACGTTTCCAGCTCTGCAACACTACACAAACACTTTCCTGAAACATAAAAGCCTGTTGTGAAAAAAAGTCTCTACATGACAATAACAGGTCAAAATCTGGTTACAATTCTGAATTTACACTCTATGAGTTGAGGGTTGCCCTGAGCACATGTAAACCTTCAGCTCCAGGGGCAGATAAGATACACCATGATACAACACCTACACCCAGACACTCTTGAAACACTCCTACACCATTACAACAAAATATGGCTTTCGGGGCAGGCCATAGTAGTGGCCGTTTCCTGAAGGAAGGGAAGGACCCTTCCTCTCCCGCCAGTTATCGTCCCATCGCCCTGACAAGCTGCCTGTGCAAGCTGCTCGAGAAGATGATAAATCGCAGGCTCGTGTACTTCCTTGAGTACAACGGTCTTCTCGAGAGCTGGCAGGCAGGCTTCAGGGTGGGGCGATCCACCAACGATCAACTTGTTGCGTTGGAATCCTTCATAAAAGATGCATTTGCTCATAAGCAGTTCTGCCTTACGGTATTCTTTGATCTTGAAAACGCTTACGACACAGCCTGGCGATACGGCATCCTTAGCGACCTGAAGTCCTTGGGTGTGTCAGGTAACATGTTAAATACCATTTCTAGCTACATGTCCTCGAGGACATTTCGTGTTAAGTTTGGGTCATCCCTGTCCGGATACATGTGCAGGAAAATGGTGTGCCGCAAGGTGGAGTTTTAAGCTGCACATTGTTTATAGTTAAGATGAACTCCCTCCGAAAGGCATTGCCACCAACCATTTCCTGTTCCATCTATGTAGACGATGTTCAAATATCTTTTAAATCCTGTAACTGTCAATTTGCGAACGTCAAGTACAGCTCGGTGTTAAGAAGCTTGCTGGATGGGCGGACCTTAACGGGTTTAAACTGAACCCGGGCAAAAGTACTTGTGTTCTGTTCTCTCGCAAGCGCGGGCTTAGTGCGGACCCTGAGATTGCTCTTGGCCGTGAATCTATTCCTGTTAAAAGGGAGCACAAGTTTTCAGGTGTCATATTTGATAACAGACTCACGTTCATACCTCACGTCAAAGCACTTAAACATAAATGCCTAAAAACACTAAACATTCTCAAGGTGCTCTCCCACCAATGCTATGGTGCAGACAAGGAACTACTTTCTCCGGGTCTTTACCGCCCTAGTCGGGTGCCGGTTAGACTACGGCAGCGTCGTGTATGGGTCGGCATCAAAAACCGCACTAAAAATGCTTGACCCAGTACTCCACTTGGGCCTCCGCCTTGCGTCGGTGCGTTCCGCACTAGCCCGGCAAAGAGTCTATACGTTGAATGTAACAGATGGTGCCTTGAGGACCAACGAACGTACATGGACTTGCTCTAAGCTCTACGCTTTCAAAATTTCATCGATGAATAACCATCCTTTTAAAACCTTTTTAAATGATGCATCACATCACTAGTGTTTGTAAATCGCCCGTCCGTTGCTTC
>JABSTR010001507.1:0-26233 GCA_013339765.2 Haemaphysalis longicornis | reverse complement strand
GTGAGTGAGTGGACTCATGAGTGAGTTGCCGACCTCTGATGCGTCTCACGGCAGTGACGCCCTGATCCTTCAAGCCGCAAGGAGATCCGCATCGTTTCGTTCAGAGATCTGTCTCGGATATCACACCTTGCGAGCTGTTGAGGCTTCCGATGGGGTGTGACCCTGATGTCTAGATCAGCCAGTCTAGTCTGAGCTAGAAGCTTCGTGGACTGCTGCTTGTCATTTACCTCGATTAGTAGTTCACCAGACCTTTGTTTTTTGCACTTATATGATTTTCCTATTATGGCTTCAAGATATTTTGCGATCAAGAAGACTGACTGCGATGCAAGAGGGTGGGTTGGATTGAGGGACTCCATGACAAGAAATCGAGAGTAATGATCTGGTTCAGGAAATGTCAAAGATGGCAATGAAGGAAAAGATACTTCGGTGCGGCCCCTTTTCAGGGACCGATCACGTTGGGGGGGGTTTTTGAAAATGCCATATAGCATATTATAAAAGCAGGGAGACGGGGGTACTTTCTTCTTCTTTGACCTTACCCTGGTAGCCAAAGAGGTCCAGGAGCTCCCTGCCTGGTGAACAGACAGGGAGCCCATCCGCCGGAGCTTGACCTGGGCTCCGACGGCCACCGTTCGTGGTTTCTAACCCTCCACCTATAAACACACTTCGCCACGGTTGGATCCAGCTTATGTTTGGGGGCTCGGGGTCCGCGGTATCGCCAGTACCGTCACCAAGATTGCTCAAGGTGCCCCGTGCGGGGTAGTTCTTAAGTGTGTGTTCAGGTTAAACATACCACAAAAACCATGCTCAATGCTCGAAATGGCAAGCGGAATAATCGGGAAATTTCGGATTTTCGGAAAACATACCTCTGAGATAGAGAAGAAAGGAGAATTGTGCTTTTGTGAATTCGTAATTACCTCGCCAACCCGTTGAGATGTCAAAGTGTTTTTTGTTGATATTTGAAGTCCAAAGAAATCTCTGAAAATTGGTTTTAGTGTTTTGCCAAAACTAACGGTGCGGGTTTCATTTTCGAGCCAAATTTGGTGTTCTTTAACATAGGCCGTGTTACGTTTCATTTATTCATATATCCAACTTGTTTTGCTGAGTGCTGTTAGTAATGAAAGTCCTGAAAACTATTTCAAGGATTCATCCCTGCGACGAAGCTAATAGGGCGAAAAAACTTCCGTCCCTGATAGGCCGGAAAGGTTTAATAGGTGATGTCAGCCTATTAGAGCAGACAACCTGCTGGTCCCAGAGAGCTCCAAGTTGAGAAGAACCTTCCTATGAAGCTGAAGCAGCTCAATATTCTTTTTTTTCCAGAAATTACACAACCTCATAAGAGAAAAGCATTAAAATATTTTCCCAGAAATTTTTCATTGCCGTTGACATATTGAAATGGTATTTGTATGTATAGGTTACCACTATAAATGTCCAAGAACTTTACAATCGTTTTTTTTATCCTCAGAATAGGGATGTAATGATAGTTTGGTAAATAAACTACGTGTTTTTAGTGTTTTCTCAATAACTATTCGGCTCGTTGATATTGCCAATTACTTTTTGCTTGGGCTACCCATAATAATTTCCGAAAATCAATTTGAGGTGTTGTTCTAGCAACCGTATGAAGGGAGAAAAAATTGTTAAAATCAGCCCTTCTGGAAGTGGAGTCCGGTTCAATTTTCCCGCTTTTTGAGTAGCGCACTCCGTCTATTCGGACATTCTGTAACCACAAGCCCCGCGTAGAAGCACATGTTATTTATTATAAAACTTTGATGGTATTCATACTACCCCTGGGATAACACTTCCCATTGGTAAGCAGTCATTTGAGCGCACTGTTTTGGCCCTCAGTAGCAGCCCATATATTGAACACCGGTGGGAGATCGCAATTGTGTAGAACTCCACGGAGAAATAATTAGGATAGCTAAGGAATACCTCAACACGTGTTGTACCCATTAGTTTTATAAGTAGAGTGGCCCATCCTGGTATTACCGGGTACTACGGCTAGTGAATAAATAAATTTACTGAACACTTCATTGCACGTTATCTTTCCGCTCGCAAAAAAGCACAACAAATCAACGCTTATCGCAAACTTAAAGTGCCTCAAACTGCCTCTGCTTTACGTAACCCCTTTAGTTCTCCCAATTCAGCCAAAAAATAAAATTTATAATAAGCTCTACTACCGCAATGTCTGCACTAATGTACCAATTTGTGCGAATAAGTCCGAGAAATTGCCGAAGCTGCGGTCAACACGTCTGTTGCGCACCATTAGGTCCGATTCAATCACAGATTTTTGAAGCTAAAACTAATGCACCCCACACACCTCTTTAATAAATTGACATATAACCATAGACCGCCTAAAAGGCCTCGTGAACACAACCCTGGCTCATAGCATCTGGTCATGCATAAAACTGATGGTGTAACATCTAAACTGTCTATAACCTCGCTCCTGGCCGCATTACCTGCAAAGCGCCTTGCATAATCAAACATTCATCTTTTGTGGACCTCAGCAAGATTACCGCGCTGACAATACGTAATGAGGCCGCAGATAACTTGAGGTCAAGCAATAGCCTGTCGGCATCTATCCTTGCTGCCCCGTAATTAGTTCGTCGCTCGTACGATCTGATAAGACCCCGGAAAGCTTACCCCAACGACGATAGGAAGCTTAGTAAGAGGCGTAGTTTCCACCACAGGCGATTACCGGGAGACGAATGGTAGCGTTGCAATGCAAGAGTTAACTAGCAATACTTAATTTGGGTCTGACGTCTTTTACACGGCACTGATACGTTCCACTACATATAGAAATGAAGTTCTTATGGTAATTCGTGTAGGTGTTTATGGGCGGTACAATGACATTGCAGTACGTTAACGTCATGATGAGCCACCGCTAAGTACCGCAGCACTTGCTTCCGACGTGTTTTATTTCAGTCCCGTGAATAGCTCTTTCTGAATTCCCCTGTCTCGTTGTGCCATCTAGCTATCTGCCCGCCCTCCCTGCTTGTCGTCTTTTCAGATATCATCGGTCTCTTGGCATCACCAGAAAAGACGGGACTGTTAATATTAGGTACATTCTGCTTTTCGGGAAATCGCGCTTTATCGAACGTTGGTTGCGCTTGGTCTTGAAGCAAGCCACCAGATTTCCTCAAACATACATCTACAAGCTACTGCAAAACAATAGCCAGTTTGCGCCGTATCTCTTTTCAAATTAAACGCGACTCGACTGGAAATCACGGATTTCCAAACGAATTCGACTGAAATACTAATGAATAAATCTTTAAATGGTTGTTCCACGATTTCAATCCACTCTTGATGAAAGCGTTCGTTGTCTCCTTTGTGGCGTCAATGTTTATTGATTAGTCTTCTTTTCTTTGTATTGCTTGTCTTATTACTTTTCTAGTACTTTTTCACCTCACTTCAGAACAGCCACATCACATACACGTTTTCGCCGCTATAGCTGCGCTTCTGACTTCATTCTTGGAACCATGCAGCCGTTCCTCGCCGAAACTTCACACACCCGCGATACGAATCTTCATGGTAATGGCGTTACGCTGGCGACTCAGGCGCATGCGAGTAATAGCTGTCGAGCGGGAAAAGCAACACTTCATATTTCTTGGAAAGGGTCCGCGTGCAACGGCACACAACGACCACTTTTCTCGGTCAAGTGGCATTCTTTACACTTATCACTTTGAATGAGAGGCTTCACAGTACGGCAACAAATTTGGCTGACGATTACGATACTCCTTAATGCGAAATGTGTGTGCAGGGACAAGTGCGGTCTTCTGGGCGACGGCGCATACCTGCTGAGTCTCGCTAAGTGATCGCAGCATCAGCAAACACGCAAAGCACCGCGATATACTCTTGCGTTGCCTTGTAGCGCGTCACTGCGGGGGACCACGTATCGCACCTTCCGCCATACATTCATCCCCTGGTTTAGTGCTTGCTCTATCTTCCCCCGGCCTCTTTGGTCTCCCTATTACCTCGTAGCGCGTCGCCGCCGGTGAGAACGTCTCGCGCCTTCTCGGCGTACCGCCCTCCTTCTCACACTTTCGTTGTACTTTCCTTCTCCGGTTTCCTGCTTTGGTGTATCTCGTTTGTCTTCTTCCTCCCCTTTGTCCGCTCGGTTAGAACCAGAGACCTCGGGGCCGTGAAACCGCAGGAGCGGGCTCGTAAGTGCTGCGCACAAAAAGACATTGGATGGCAGCGTTCTTCTCTGCCACCGACGAACTCCGATTGCTCGCAAACTTCTTCGAGCTGAGCCACCCGCTGTGGTGGCTCAGTGGATAAAGCATTCTGCTGCTCAGCACGAGGACGCGGGTTCGATTCCCAGCCACGGTGACTACTTTCCTGATGCTGGGAAAAAGCAAACACGCCTGTGTGTTCGAGATTTGGCCTGCCTTTTAAAAATCCCCAAGTGGTCAAATTCAATCCGGAGCCCTCCACTACGGTGCGCCTCGTCGCTTGTGAAGCGTCGGCGCGTTAAATCCCACAATGAATCAATCAAGCTGAATGAAGACGGAAGCCGGCCGATACATTTTTCGACGACACGCGCGTTTCATTGACAACGTTCTGTTACGAATCAGCTGTGGAGTGCCTGTTATTGGCCTCGAATACTGTGTTATTGCGCCACCATGTCTTCACCTGTGTGAAAAATCCTTGGCAAACGGCAACAAATGAACAAAATAGCGCGGAGCGCGAAAAAAAGAGTGGAAGGTGGGCATATGAAGTGGAAGAAAAAGGTTACGGTAGATGATGAATAGGAGTGCCGAGTGAACTGACTTTGTCACGTAGAGGTATCACGCAACTGAAATTCCGGTGCTCGCTTATTCTTAAAAGCATGCATCTGAACCATGATGCGGGACGTTTATATTCCTAGTCCCATGTCGAAAGAACTACGGCTATAACATATGAAATTGCAATCACATTTATATGGGAAGTGTTGAATGACTCAGTGGGTCTTTAGGAATAATTTACAATGTGAGTACAAAATTTCCTGTGCGCATTCGAACAACTAGTTCTTAATTAGTGTAAATGACACTACCCTTCGTAATTGGTAGAAGTTATGGTTTCTTCAACTTACAATGCTGAAGTCTACGTTACCCTGCGGGGTAAAAAAAGCAGAAAGCGGCGTGGCTTCAAGGTTGAATTCATTATCAGAAATGTGTTTGGAAAGGCCTGTAGGGAGAAATTCTGTTTTCGCTTCAGTTTTAGTTTACTTTGTATCTTTATAGCGCACCGCTGCATAGTGAACTTCTGTTGCCATTTCACCTCTTCATTCTTATCGCGTATCATTCATTTGTGGAGCAACATGTCTTTAAGAAAGGCGAAGCTGAATAATATGGGCGTCAGTGATTATCATCATTGCAGCCATGGCCATCATCTTTATTGTTTTCTCATCAAGGCGATCGAAGCTTGTTGAATCGCTTGTCGTACGGACTCATTTATTCTCTTGGAAATCCTTTATATTCCCCGTGCAGCACGTTTCGTGGCTGGTCCTGCGGCGAGGTGTGTTTCATCAGTATCGAAACCCTCAGTGGGACCGCGATAAACCTGCTCTCAAGCGGAATAGCAAAAACAGGAAATTGGCGCCTTTGGTTCATCAGCGTTGCGAAACGTACGTTGCCTGCCCTGAGGGGTGGCACAATTTGCAGGGCCATCGTTGCTACCGTCGAACGAGCTCCGGTGAGGCAAGCGTAATTGGCGGACCCGAGAGGACGGAATGTTTGGCTGATCTCACGTGAGGTCCTCTCGTTAACGGGGCAATTCTGAGCACGGATGCGGATGAAGTGTCTGCTGGTAGGCTTGCACAACCAACCTTGTGGCGTTGCAGCTTCGCAGTTTCTAACGAACCCTTGCGACACGACTGATGTGCGACAATTGAGTGAAATAAATCTGGCCCCTCAGCACCAGCATCATTTTTCCTGTGGTGTATCAGGAGTTTTATTCATAGAGATTGCTTCCCCCCCGAATGTGTGATACTCCGTGCGGAGGGATTGAATATCTTGTTTCTGATTTTCTTGTGAATATTCCGGATGTCCTGGTTTATGGAAGCAAGCTGCTTAGCTAGGTCTGTAAACATTCTTTCGATCTGCGGTGGTGGCGACGGCGGCTGGGTATGTTTCTGGGGGTTGAAGTATGCAGTTCGGGTGTGTGAGTCGGGGGTTAGGTTTTTTGCATTTTTCGGCGACTACAGTTTGGTTGCGCTCAAGGGCATCGAGACGAGCATAGAGTGATGCTAATAATGCATTTTGTTGGTCCAGAATTCGGGTAAGATGCTTACATTCTATGCAGGGGTTGTATTCTGGGACCGTTGTGGAGGAACGGAAGAAAGGGAATAAGTTTTAGCTGTGGTAGAAACCCGTTGGGCCCAGCTTACGTGTTTTGGCCGGGTCAACTGGATGTCGGGTGACAGCTTCGGATACTGGGACTGCGTTCGTGTTTGTTTCTTCGAGAATGGCTGCGTCTTCTTGACGAAGTAGTCGTTGAACGGTCCCGTCTACCCCCACGAACCGGGATGGAGACTCGGTCTGTATCAGGAGTGCTGCCCGGGCTTGTCTGAGCCGCCTTTGGCGGAGAATAAATGGTTCGACATAACGCTTTGAGCAGCCTTCTGCCCCCGAAAGGTGGGAACCACCGCAGAGGTCGCAGGTGGGCTACACGTCTGGTTTAGCTGAGGCTGCTTCCCTCGACCACAGCAATGACCTCGGCCCCATCCGACAAGACAGAACTTTAAACAGGCTCCTTAAGGAACCACACCCGTGCCGTCCCATACGCCTGAAACACCGACAGGACACATCTCTGCCTCGTTACCTGATGAACCGGAAGCAACTTTATCCCAGTTCTGCCACGCTCCTCCACTGGAATTGTAAAGGCCTCAAACAAAAAAGGTGCATCCCTTACTCCATTCCTCACCACCCTTGATTCAAACCAGTGGTCATTGCCCTACAGGAAATGAACAGTCCCATAAAAGTCCCTAAATACATCGCCTACGGTTCCTCAGACTCAACGCTCGCGCTTATTCGAAGCTTATTCGATTATCTGCTGCTAATCATGTCACCCCACAGATGGGGTACAGTCACGTCCTCACCGAGCTCTTATCTCCATCTCCTAAGAACAAGCTAAGCCTTTACATCCTCAATATCGATTGCCGCCCAACACAGAAGGTTCCCGACATTTTATCAACAATTTGGTGACGCTATTAATATAGCTGGAACCAAACCGCTTCTTATTGTTGGTAATTTTAACGCTGCTCATCCTCAATGGGGTTTTCTTGACAAACCGAAACGAGGCACTCTCCTGGCGCAAGCGATTGAGGATTTTTACATCCTGCTTCTAAACCATCCCGGCTCAACAACACGAATGGGAAACAGGACAGCCAGGGACACTTCCCCATACCTGTCTTTATTACTGGGCACCCTATATTTGTTATGGTCATCCACTGGCGAGAATCTTGGATCCGACCATGATATTACGGAACTTACAATTCGTAATCTCGATTACAACGTCAAGGCAGGAGTCGTCCGTCTCATTACCTGAGATGTGTTCCACAACGCCAATTCCTCTCTTCCTATAGAGCCTAACCAACCTTTATCCGACTGAATCAATGACATTACTGAAACAGTCTGGGTAAACACAAAATCCATAATCACTTCCTTCCAGACCCCCAGCGTGGATGCTAAACTTCTCCACTTCTGGGAGGCCTGTAGGAGCCTCACAAAGCGATGGAAACGGCAAAGAGGGAACCGCAAGCTCTGGCTCAGAATTGCAGCGCTTAATAAAGAAGCCACTGAATACGCCATTCACCTATGCAAAAAGAATTGGTTTCAATTATTTGACAGCCTCCAGGGTACCCTTACCACTTGCAAGAAATGGTATTTACTTAGGCACCTCATTGATCCGCGTTCAAGCAACAGCGAGACCCAACGCAATGTCACCCACCCGACCCTCAGCTCCTTTAACGGATCTCCCCAAGATTTCATCCAAAAACTCACGGCTAAATATTTGAACACCACTCACCACTTCAACCAACCTCCTTTAACGGTCTCAACAAACAGTGAGTTAGATAAGGACTTCAACTATACGAAATGAAAGCAGCTTTGTTCGAATGCAACAAAAATAGCGCCACGGGACCAGACAAGCCACTTACCGCCTTCTTGGCAACCTGGACGGCAGTTCGCTGGATCACCTTCTATGCCACCACATCAATTCGCACTGGAGCTCACGTCACCTCCCTCGCCAGTGGAAGACTGCTGAAATATGATTCCTCTCCAAGCCAAATAAGTCCCCTCATCTTGATAACCTAAGACCGATCTCTCTGACCTCCTGTGTGGGCACGTTAGTGAAAAGAATGGTACTGAAGCGCCTCTAACCCTTTTCTTGAAGAAAAAGGCCTTATTCCCGACACCATGTATGGCTTCAGGAAGCATTAGGCACACAAGATATTCTCCTTCATGTTAAACAGGATGTCCTTGCTCCAGCGACTCGTTGGTCCCCTCGGGCCATTGCTGCCTTGGACCTAAAAGGGGCCTTTTATAATAATATTGGCATTCCTCCATTTTCTCCCGCCTCAATCAATCAGGCTGTGGCCACCGTACTTACTCATACATTGCAGATTTTCTTGCTCATCGGAAGCTATGATTCGTGTAGGTGACGTTAAATTCCAACCTATTGCTTCGGGGGATCAGGGCACACTTTAAGGTACAGTTCTTTCTCCACTGCTTTTCAATCTCGTCCTCCTGGATTTGCCCCAGAAACTTGACGCCATTCCTCGCATACATCACGTACTTTACGCAGATGATATCACCATATGGACAGACACAGACTCATGGGAAACATCCAAGACTACCTTCAACAGACTACCGACGTCGTTCATAACTATGCCTCCTCCGTGGGGCTTCGATCTTCCCCCCGAAAATCTCACCTTGTCGTCATCTGTAAACATCCACCTGCTTTACAGAAAGAACCAGTCTGCATGCACCTTGATGGTCATATTATACGGCCCGGCTCCTAAGATTTTAGGCCTCACCATCCAGGCCAATACACGCATCAATAAAACTTTATCTAAGCTCTCCAAGGCTTTTAACCAAGTCTTCCACATGCTTCGACGAGTTTTTAATCACCGCCGTAGCATGAAGGAAAAAGACATGGTCCGACTGGGCCAGTTCTCTCCTTATTTCACGTGTCACGTATGTCGCACCGCACCTTATCCTCACCAAAAGTGACACGGACACCATTGACCGGCTTGTACGAAAGCATTCAAACAAGTGCTTAATCTTCCTAGGAACACCTCCACGGCCCGTCTTTTACAACTGGGCCTCCACAACACGGTGTCAAAACTTATTGAAAGCCATTTATTTATTCAGCGTATCCGTCTCACCCAAACACCTGCGGGCTTAGCCCTCTGAAAAGTCTTCACGGCCCATGCCAATTCACTGCCTCTCAGCCCCTCCCTCATAACTGGAGAAGTGTTATCCGGGTTCGCCCCTTGCCAAAAAATATGCACCCGGACCTACAACCCGGCCGCCGAAAAGCGCAAAGTCAAGCACACGAGACCATCTATGGAAAGCGTGCAGATGTCTCTTACACGGACGCTAGCACCTACCCCAACGGACAGCATCAAGTAGCCGTAGTCACCACCAAGACCACCCTCGTAGCTTCTGCAACAATCGAGACTTCGTCAACATCGATTGCCGAAGAGTTCGCCATCGCATTAGTCCTCATTCATACGAATAACCCCGTGATTATCACAGATTGTCAAGCAGCCTGCAGAAGCTTTTGAGCCGGAAGGGTGGCCCGCTAAACTTTCAAACTACTTTCTCAGCATCAACCCTGCCGGAAAGTCACCCTCATTTGGACTCCTGCCCAATCCTCACCCGACGGGCAATAACTTTCCTCACCAGCAAGCCTGCGCCCTGTCCCTCCGGGCTACTGAGGAAACCGCACCGGCCGTCCCTCTACTGACTTTTGAAGATATCACTAAATATTACCGGTTCGAACGACAGAACTTCCCTCCTCCACATCCTAAACTCTCAATAGAAGAAGAATCCCTACTTCGCCGACTGCAGAGCAATACCTTCCCTCACCCAGTTCGCCTCCATGGCATGTTTACAATGCAACTTCCGGCCAAATGCAAGTTCTGCTTACAACCCGGTACTCTTCCTCACATCATATTAGAGTGCAAGCACAACCCCAAACTCCTCCCTCTTCCATCCCCCTTTCCTTGCCCTGAGCTGTGGGAGAACCTGGTGACCAGCAGTGACCTGGACGACCAGAAACCTTTGGCCTCCAGAGCAAGGGCTGGTGGCTCATCACATGGCTTCCTGGTTGACTACTGGTTGACTACTCCTCCTACACCGAAATTCAGAGGATTAACCATTCGAAGGGTTCGATAATAATTTCAGGTTTTCTACGAAAGCATGATTGTACGAGCGCCAGAAAATAGCTGTTCGCGTAGGACACACCAAATCAGGATGCAAGAAACCATACCTGAGTGTTATCTATAGCTTCCAGCGTACTTTGTCTGACCATTCCCTGCACATCGCAGCACGCGTTCGTCAAGGGTATATCAGACATGTGGTGTTCTGGTAATATTTTCAGGTTTTCTAAGGGAAGCATGATTGTCCAACCGCCACAAAACAGTTGTTCGCGTACAGGCCCCACAAAACAGGATGCAAGAAGCCATATGTGGGTGTTGTCTCTAACTTCAAGCGTTATCTGTGCCCGACCGTTCCCTACACACCTCAGCGTGTCTTCGTCATATGTATATCAGAAGTGTGGTGTTCTCATGAACGTTTAAGCAGTGTAAGATAGTCTGAATCCAAGGACGTCTTTTTGTTGAACTTTTCAACTGCCATATTGGCTTAGAGTTCACAATGGAGGATGACGACAGTCATAAATAAATGAAGGCAAACTTTCCCCTGTTAACGAGACGCTGATATGCCTCATGACTAATGTGGTTTTGCTGGCGATCTAAATGCGCCGTTTCCCGTTGAACCAAATGGGGCCACAATGCCTTGCTTTCAAGGTGGCTGTATCTCTTCCCGCTGGTGTTTAGTGTGGTGATCCGGAGCATCAATGTCGCCTATTAAAAGTGTTTGGGCTTAGTATGCTCCCAATACGTATATGCAACAATTGTTGTCCTGCCGTTTGAATGGGACTGCTCTAAAAGAATGGATCAGGCAGGCTTCTGAAATTTGTGTTGGACGTGCTTGCGTCGCGAACAAAAAATGGTCAGGGAGAATTCCCATCTTAAGGTGAAATATAAATAAGGTAACAAGGATTTTGTTATTTTTTTGATTTGATTTTTATTTCTTGGAAAAACCAAGGGAGGCTGAGACTAAAGGTTGAACGTGGCCTGACGAGGCCTCAGCCACCCGATTTACAGCGTACATACACAACGTCTGTCACAAATTTAAGCATGATAGCACAATCATAATAGAAAAATAGCACAAAGCAAAGTCATCACTACCCTTCATATGTAATTATACAAAGCATAGGTCTTAAATTCAAAAGGCATCACAATGTACACATAAACGCAGTAATTCGTACTCATGACCTTCATCAGTTACATACTGATGAACAAATATGTATTTTATATTTGTTTGTAATAATTTTTAATTTCTAAGTTAGGGGAACATTTTGACATAATACTTCGAACCCTTGAAATATCTATCGCGTATTGTATCGAGCGTTTTTTGCTTAAGTGCACGGTGTAAGAATAGTTTAGGTGGTGACACTCCGCCGTCCCCTCGGCAACCGGCGCGCAACCACATCGTGTTCGGAGCGCGCGGCGCCGCCGATTTCGCAATTGTAGAGGGCGCTGCGGTATGGGGGCCCAGTCGAACGGCCAAACGGAGAGCGCGGCTTAGCTCACTGCAGCAGTTGGTGCTATGTTGTGCTTTCGTGTTGTGGCCGCGTTTAGAAGCGTGATGTTTTAAACTGAGCTGTGTGCGCTCAATCTTCTTCGGCAATGGGGAAGAAGTGTTTTGTTCCCAACTGCAATTCTGGCTACAGAACGTGTGCAGAACGAGTGCCGCTTTTTAAAGCCCCGTCCGAGCATGCTCGTTTGGAAACGTGGCGCCGCGCCATTCCGAGATCGGATAGGGCGTTGCAGTCGAGTGACCATGTTTGCGCGAAGCATTTTCCGGATGAAATGGTGTGTACAAAGTACTACGTAGAATCAAACGGCAAGGTTCTCCTGGATGCCCCGAAAAGGCCGACGTTGTCCGTGAATGCTGTCCCGTGCATTTTCCCGGGTTGTCCGAAGTACCTCACGCGGGAACAAAAGTCTAGAAAGTCTCCTCGGAAGCGACAGCCCACCACAAATGACCGGCCCGTCGCAGGGAAAGTCGTGTTGCCTGTGAAAACAGCATTTGCAGAAACTGACGAACAAGCAGCCGATGTGAGGCCACTCAAGAAACTTCGTGTCGACAGCTACGATTCTGCACCATGCCAGGCGCATTCCAGCGGAGAAGACGCACCACTTGCAGAAAAGTGCCAGGATGGTAACAGCTCCCCATCGCGCTCTTCGTATCCAGAGAAGCCTGGCTTGGATGACGCAAAGGTAGTCAGTGTTTATTCAGTAAAGTGTACATTTATTCATGACCAATGGTTCAAATACTTACCATGTTTATGCGGACGTTCATATTCACCAACGCTGTTCATTTACTATGTTTTAAGAGGGTCTAGAAATTAAATGCCATTTAAAATGTCTAAAAGTTCGCCGCTTGTACTTTCCAGTAGCATATGCTATGCTGTTACGATTCTACACTGAAAGACGATATTTTAATTAGTGTCAACTTCGTAAATCGTACTTCTTAGCTCACTTACACATAGCTGCATCTATTCACCTAGCTTCTGTGTTCGGTTACGTTAATACAAAATGTTTGTCTTTTTTTTTTCTTTTCTTTTCAAATTCAGGAATCGCAATCTACGGGCTACTGCCAAGTGAGCGGAAAGCATGGAGGAATGCCGGACTGTGCGGAGGATGCAACGCAGTGTCTCACGATTTCGCGGCTATCAACCTCAATTGCCAGCGTTAAACTTCCTGGACCCACCTGGGCAGCCCATTGTGTTGAAGGTTTTGGAGTAGAAGCTGTTGTCTTCACAGAAGCGGCTTTGCCGAAGAACCGTGACCAAGCTCCTTTCCAGCGCAAAACACTTGAGGTAACGGCTGCAACTACTGGCACCATGTTACTGCGCACTTTTATTCATGGCTGTCATGTGAACATCAGCGGTATCGGCGGTGATGTCCCTCTGAACTGCTTAAGTGGATGTTGAGAGTGTTGTGCAAAAGTTTCATGAAACGCGTGTGTGTGCTGGTGGCCCTAGCAATGATGTCTACTACGATATCCACCCTGAAAGTGCATACGTTGATCCGTGTGGAGTGTGGCGGCACAAAAAGGTGTTTGTTGTTTTGCGATTCAGGAAGCTGCCAGGCCTGCAGGAGGCTAAACGACACTCTCGAATTCACAGGTTCTCGAAAAAGAAGCAAACTACAAGGAAGAACATTCGACTCCTAGCCAGCCCTTCGAAGAAAGCACGTGTGGACCTATGCGAAAAGCGAGGAATCGCTTGCTACAGATCAAAAGTTCGCATTCTTAAAAGCAAAAAAAAAGATCGAAATGGAGTTAGCTGCCTGCAAATCCAAGCTGGAAACTATCAGCACTGAGACCCTCGAGCGCATATCTCATGAAGCAAACCTGACGGAAGGCCAGCAGCTAGTCCTAAAGGAATGTGTGGCTGCCTAGCAAAACGGAGTCCAAAAAGGGCCGTAGATACTCGGATAATTGGATCCTGCTTTGTCTTTTGCTCCATATCAGGTCACCTGCTGGCTACAGGTTTCTGATGGAGAATGAAGTCCTTGCGTTGCCATCAGTACGAACCATTCGCCGCTATGTTTCAATGGTGGGCTTCAAATCTGGCTTCGACCAGAAGTTCTTCTCGGCCTTGGGAAAAAGGATAAACAAGATGGCCGATTTCAAGCGGCATGGAATGATCATCTTTGATGAGATGCAGGTCCGCAAAAGTAGGAAAGTGAATTCCAAGAGTATGACCTATGTGGGCTTGACACAAGATGCTGGAGACGATGCCGGAGAACTTGCTGATCATGCTCTAGTGTTTATGTTTTGTCCGTTTGGTGATAGTTACGCTCAACCTATTGGAGTATTTGCTGCTAAAAACGCAACTAAGGGGTCAGTTCTTGCACAGTTGTTACTCCAGGCAATTGTGCTAATGGAAGAGGCTGGTGCCAAGGTTCATGGATTTGTCTGTGATGGTGCTTCCACAAATAGAAGTATGTGGAACACACTCGGCATTAATGGAGAGCTTGGAAGAAGCTGCAACTCTTTCACGCATCCCACTGAGCCGGAACGAAAGGTGTTTGCATTTTCTGACGTCTTACATTTGTTCAAATGCATAAGAAACCGGCTCAAGCAGAAGAGGTGTCTCAAAAAAGAAGGGAAGTGGATTAGGTGGGACGACTATGCTACAGTGTACGAAGAAGACCTTGGTCATTCTGGAGGGCTAAAAGTATGCCCAAAAATAACGAACTCCCACATCAACCCAAGCCAGTGCGAAAAAATGCGAGTTAAACTCGCGACGCAGATTTTCAGTCGCTCAATGGCAGCAGGAATACAGTTTTACAGAGAAAAAGGTGTCCACAGTCTTGCAGGCAGTGAGACAACAGAGAAATTTACTTTATTTTTGAACAACTTATTTGACGCCTTGAACCGACGGTTCCCAGCTGAGGGAATTGGTGATGCACAGCCCAGACCTAGAAATTCTAGGTGACGGCCTTCACTGGCTTAACGAGTGGGAAAAAGAACTGCAAACTGGCGCAATCACGAAAGACATGTTCCTTACAAAAAGCACAGCTGAAGCCCTGCGAGTAACATTAGCTTCGACTAGGGACCTTTGTCATGTTCTGCTTACTGTGTACAACTTCAGGTATGTCCTGACAAGCAAGTTCAACCAGGATCCAATAGAGCGTTTTTTTGGGAAGATACGGCTAGCAGGAAGTCAGAATGATCACCCATCGATGCCGACGTTCCTGCAGCTCTATCAAACGTTGTCAATATACAGCATCCTGAAGCCCCCTAAGTATGGTAACTGCTCTGTGGTTGAAGGGGAGAAGGCTTTGTTGGCGGTCTCGGATTTTAGAGCGCTTATAAGCACAGATGAACAGTTGACTTCCACTGACTTCGTAGCCCAGGTTAAGGAAAAACTGGACAACTTGGTTTCTGCGGACGACTGGGACTGTGAAGAGGTCATACGCCAGCACGGTGGTGACGTAACGGAAGTGACGGACTGCATAATCTACTATGTAACAGGGTTCATATGCAGAAAAATGCGAAAGGTCACGACATGCGCAGCTTGTTTGTCGGCTTTCAGCGTTAAGACCAACACCTCGACTGCAGCAGCTCTCACGAATGCAAAACGAGAGGAGGCCTCACACATCCCACTGTTGGCATCTTTAATCTCTTCAAGCATGCTGAGCGGCTATTTGTCGACTATGCGGACTTGGAACACTGTCTACTGGGATCGATGGTGTACTCGACACGCACACACTAACATTCCCATGCCCTGAGCACAAAGAAGTGATTGTGCAGCTGCTGCATTACTACGTAAGCATAGCGAATGAGGCAGCATTGTCAGCATGTCAACGGGGCTCCTAAAGAAGCAGTCACAGGAGAAGAAAGAAGCTCGGCAAAGGCTCTGCTCGTCGTAGCCATCTAGCAAGTGAGAAAAGCAAAGTGCAGTAGAGGTCAGCAATGTGTAAAACATTATTCAAGGTCAGGATGCAAGAGTAATGCCTAAACTTGTGTATTTAGTTAAATGTTTTCATATCTTCCAAGCGCGGATTTGAAACAGCTTCTTGCTTAATGAAAATATTTCTTGTTGCATTTTTTTCCCGAAATGCCTCACTGGCTATCGGTGATTTTTTTGCAAGTGCTTTGAATAAAGGTGTTTTTGAGTGGAAGTCTTATTGCCATTGTAGGAGGCGTATAACAAAATATTTGTGCGTTTTGAATGTGTACGAAGCACTAATATGTAAGTGTGCATATATATATGGTCACAAACACACGGGTATACGCACGCATGCAAACATACATACATACACACGCAATCCCATAACTACCCTTTTTTGTATTCCGCAGTTACCCTGCCTGGCACGATCCTAGATGAGTTGTCTCCAGTAAATTATTTATTTATTATTTATTGCTCCCCAGGTGCCTGACATCGGTTACAAGAGAGACAATAACAAAGAGAATTTAGCTGTACAAGCACAGAAAATGTGACAAGGTTGGTGAAGATAGTAACTCGACCATCTTAAACTCGGGGCACAGATGAAACAGGAATAACAAAACTGGCACCCACTTGCATTCTGTAAAGTTTTACGTTAACTTAAATAATACCGTAAATATAAGGCAAGCAACAAGCGCAGAAAATATATTTAAGCGAAAGATTTTTTAGTGGGACCCGGTGTAAAACTATGCTTAGGGACCGATGGCGTCCTGTCAAAAAACATGCGATTTCCCGTAGACTGGCTGCTCGACCGAAAAGCTCTGCGATCTCTGGACACGCGGCGCGTGCGCGAAAGCGGGATTCCATTGTGTCAAAACGGCTATTTGAAAATCGCGAAAAAGGACCGGCTATAGATAAGGCAATTCCGCATCGTACAGGAAGAACGAGTACAATAGTATACCTTTATCTCGTAAACCACGTATCGGCACACATTTAAATCGCTCGTAGATACGTTTACTTAGAGCGCAAAAAGTCGTTGCGTGGGTTCGTACTTCATTAGCGATTTAGAGCCTTGAAGGTTTTGCGATCTATTAGAAGCATATACACACAAATCGCCGGAAATAAGGGCAGGTGACTTGCTCTTAACGTTGCACACCCGTTATGTTACCCCGGCCCATCGCTTCGGGTTTACTGCGCTTAGAATGACCGGTAAATTTAAATGTATACCGGCAAAATTTTTACCCTCAAGGTAGTAAGGCTGTGTGCTGCAGTGAAATCATGTGCGCTTAGCCTACACGTTCAGGCAAACAGCGCGCAAGCAGCCGCAACATCTGCAGCAGCGTGGCTGGCCTGGTCCCCCATACACTAGCGCCATCTACCGGCGGTCGCAAAAAGCGGTGGAGCGCCGAACAAGATGCGGTCGCGTCGCCAGGGCGAGTGTCACCACCTAAACTATTCTTACACCGTGGCTTCAACGTAGCGTAGGCGCGCGCACGGGCGCGGCACGGTTGCGCTACGTCGGCGAATGCCTTTCCCTCTACACCCCGGCGTCACATAACCGCCGACGTGTCGGATGGAGTTAGACGCGCTTCCGCGGCACGGTTGTCGGGATAGGACATGGCTCTTTTCTGCGTGGGAAACGTCGGGCTGCGTCGGCCCGCCGGCGGCCCCGTATCCCGTCATGCACCTCGCCAACCCTTACAAACGACCCGTACAACGCCCGCGCGCGTCCGTTTGCTCGACTGTTCTTCGCGCGCTGTTTTCGGTTGTGCCCGACCGCTCGACAAGTGCGCAATGGAAGCTTCGAACCACAGCACGTCTCCAATGCCATGCTGGAGTCCCTTACCGAAGCCACACGGCGGCACCCCTGTGTTTATGACAAAACGGATTGACTACCGCGACTATAGCTCCATTCGATTCAGACGCGATTCCCTGCAACGCCTGCACCGTTGCACGGTGCGCTGCACCAAAGCGCTCGATTCGCCGCTGCAGGAATGGTGCCGTGCACCGCGTCGCTCGATTGCTCATGGTGCTGCAGTGGTGCCGCCGCGGTGCAGAGAACCGCTGCACCTGCTACGGAGGAGTTGCAGCGATTCGGTGCCGTGAGCGTTGGGGCGTTGCGGGTTGGCAGGCGGCTACCGGCAGTTGCGGCGACCGCGTGAAAATGTCCGTCGAGCTCGAAGATGCGCGGGACAAACTTAGCGTCGCCGCTGATGCGTACGACGCAACCCAGATGGCCGTAAACATCCAGTTGTAGAGGACGACAGGCGGGATGATTAGCTGCACCTCGCTCGATTGTAAACACGCAGGGGCGCTACTGACGGTGCAACCGTGATGCACGGCACCGCGGAACCACGCTGCTGCACTGCACCGGCACCACAGAACTTCCTCTGCAACGTTGCCGTGAATGGAATGGAGCTTATATGTGGCGTTGGTCAAATATTTCGCGGATATACATCGACCGCTTCCGCTTACGCCACAGCCGACGAACCAGTAATGCCAGGGCAATTTATGGCACGCAGGATACGCCCAAGTCATCGTCAGGACACAAGTGCGCGAAAATACACGGGCAGACCGAAAAAGACACGGAGAAAGGTTCAAACAATGGAACTGAGAGCGCACTGTTGCAAAGCGCGGCACACGGCCGAGTTAAGGGAGGCACAAAAAAAGACGAAAACGTGCGCCTCTTTTCTAGGACGAGCGTTTCGCGCATTCCAGGACAGCTGGCTATAATCGCAAAACCATCTGCGCATGTGCCATCCGGAAGCGACGCTGGCTGCGCTGCCCTGGCAAAGCGGAGTGTGGTCAGTGTACACGGGTAGAAATATCCGCTGGCGTAGTTAGCAGACGCGACGTCGCCGACCGTGCGGCCGCGCCCCCGTACGCCGGGAAATTCGGAGTATATTCGCGGTTTTAGATTCGGTGATGTCGCAACACTGATAAAACGCACAATTCGGTGCCATTGCTGACTTGTGTGCCTAAGTGAGTACTCTAATACCTTATCTATTGGCACTACGCTTGGCTTCTCCAGAGACAAATGGTTTGTCCTGCAGAGACTGACGCATGCGCTCACCGTATTCGGTTGTTAACCGCGAAATTTAGTTATAGAAGTCATCTCCAGCCTTCAAAAAAAAATTATCAGTGGCTTAGCTCGCTATGCCAGGATATGCGTAGCGTGAGTTGAGGTTCATCTGGTTATTGCCAGCTTTCCTGGTTGTCTAGGATTAGCTGCTTATTATGCTTACTGCAGCTTCAATGACACACTCACGGTTTACGCATTAGTGACACATGTATATTTATCAAGCGACTTCGGCGCAGCGTCACTAATCACCCAGAGCTAAGCTGATTCCACTGCGCACGCCGGTGTTGCTGCGACGCATGAGCCATGGGTTCCACACCCGGCCACCACTCGCATGATCATGAAGTGGCCGGGCCGCCACGTGCCGCGCTTGCGAAGCACCGCTCTCCAGGAGCCACGCGAAACTGCTGAAACATAGACAGTGTAGATCACGCTACACAATCTACCCACATTATCTTTCCCAGGAACACGTGGTCAGGGGTTCCGATTGTTCACAGGCGCCTTAAGATCCCTAATGCGGTTGGGATATTGTTTTGTGGTTGTATTAAACAAATCGAGAAATCCTAAGCTTTACGTGTGTCAGCCTGGTGCATCCGCTCGGAGTCTTAGGAATTGGCACCATGGAGGTTTTGCGTGCGGCGATTGTCTTTACCCACAGCGATGAAACCGTTACGGGATGGGTTTATACTGTTTTGTTGTGAAACAAATATGTGTACCTATAAGTACACGGAAACTTATGTTTGTTACACAAAGTTCCTAGTAAAAAGTAAAATAAAAAAAAAATGAACCAGGAGGTTTACATCCGGGAAGTCTGGAAGGCAAAATAAACGGTTCTGCATCTGACCGTTTCGAGATTGTATATTACCTTCCCTTCGAGGGTACTATGGAGAGTAGAGTAAGGGCTTTGGCAAGCTACACAATGGTAATGCGCAAGTCCGCAGAAGTGTAAACCACTAGTCCAAATGGTCTTCCAGGCATTTCCGTAGCAAGATGAAAATGCCTGCAACATAAACACTACGCTCCCGCGTGGAAACAGCGGACGTGTTCCGCATCTAATTGAAGTTGTCCAGTTTAGATGGATAAGCGGATTTGCAAAATGACGGAAGGCCATCAGCAATGACAGCCTCCCTGGTGAAAAAAAAAACAGGACCTCATCTTCGAGCGATGTAAGAAAACCCCTTACTCTACTACGTAAGCTAATTATTTGTTCATGCCTAGGTGTGGCACGCATTAGAGATGTTTATTGCTTTACACACATTTTGTATAACTTTACCCAATGCATTTACTTAGTGATGAACCGCTGGTACCTCGGAAGTTTTTGAATTTTTAAGTACACTGGGGCCCTGCACCGGTTTTAGCTGCTTCATCTTATGAGCAGTATTCAATATATTAAGTTCTATATTTATTATACCTGGAACAAAAGATTTACTTCCATTGTTATTTTCTTATCTTGTATTTGTCACATTATAACCGAAAGGTTGCTGCTCCACAAAACCTCAATTTCATCAGCATAATGAGCGTTGACAGTGTCTGTTAACTACTGAGGATCTTATAAAACTGTTCTTAAATGGCCTGATACCTGCATTGGCCGTCTTCATGTGTTAGGACTCGCTGCTCGCCAGCAGAAATAATGACGCTGCTAGTCGTGAGGAAAGCTCTAAAAGCTTATCTCACATGGTATAGGCGGTAGGCAATTGGTCAAGAGTTATTTTGTCCAGCGTCCAAGCATTACACTTCTCCTTCCATTCAACTGTCCCCCCGAAGCTACAGCACCACTTATTTAAATGTTACCCTTGTCTTGTGTTGAAAACTTTTACTGGCTCTATTTTTGAAGTACGTTGTTTAAGGCGTGCTGTGCCAATTTGTGGTGAAAGTAGATTTACCCATTAAGCAAACCGCATGCAGTTTATTAATTGTCAACGGGAGGTACAGCGATTCTTTATAACTAATGAACCGACACATGGCGTCGCCTCATCTAGAACTGATGTATTGTTTCAACAAAAGTAGATATATGGAAAAGTATTCTGCCCATACAAACACCTAACCCATTATATTGCCGACAATTTTTACATCTAAACGGCCGACTGTCTGAAATAACTTGGGGGTTGAATTTGAAACAGAGACAAAGATTGCACGGTTTCGTTTTATCAAAGAGCAGTTGCATTATATGTATACCTAGTAGACAGAAAAAGCTAAAAATAAAAAAGTTTGTACCCAAGAAATAACGCAATTATCCAAATTTGTTTGTTTATATAAATAAAAATGGGACTAATCGCAGAAGTTTAAAAGTTTACATTAGGAAATACTTAAAAAATATCTATATGCGTGAATTTGAAACAAATTATATAAATACAAAAGAAGTCCTAAAAGTAACTAATAGAGCAAATAAACTATGTGCAAACTAGTTCAACAATGGACGAAGGAACCAGATTGAAAACGTCCGCCCAACATACGGGAAACTTAGACAAATACAAACTCACCCACTTCTTCCGCACAACAATGCATGCATAATGCACATTAGAGTAGCGCCCACGCGTAACCAGAACATAAGAGCAGAGTTAACCTTGGTTGCTTTCAAAAGTATGGTTTCTCCATCGTTGGAATTTTTCTGGAATTGAGGGCCAACCAGCTAACAGGAATACCATGTCCGTTCCCTGACGAATTTATGTTGGACGAAATTTTGTTTCCGATGTAGGTTACCTAAACCACATTTAAGTAGAGCAGTAGCACGACAAAAGTGTGTATGTCGCACAGTTTACTTTTGGTTTTAGGTGAGACATATCGCCGGGGAACACAATACTTCCTTGCAATATTGGCTGGCCTAAAAGTACAATGAAGCAGTCCCTTCACGGAAGGGAGCTTCCAACGTGTTACCGACGTCGTTTCTGATCAAGGATGTTTGTGACCAAGGACTTGAATGTAACTCATGGTTATAGAAATGAGGCCCATGCGGCATAATAACACTAGCATTTTTTTTATCGCCCTGATTCCATTAAATACGCCTTCTTCGCACTAGCTGTAAGCGAGTGGAACGGTATGCTCTCGTCGATTACTGGAACCGTACATGGTAACCGACCTAAATAAAGCACGTTAATCAAAAGGACTCCGAGCAGATTCAACAGAGTGAACCTTAGTGTTTATTGAACTGCAGACCACCTTAAATAAACACTTCTAATGCTCGCTATGACAGGAATGTTCAGCTAAAGTATTTGGTTTGGTTGGTTTTTCAAGCTCTGCTGTAAAATACAATCTTCAATTACTGTCCGTGTTTTAATGGTGCATTGAAATTGCCAACGTTTTGCTCTGTTTCCATAAACTTGGTTACGCTTGATGCCTGCGATTCCAGATTAGGAATCTCATGTTCTAACCTTCACTTTACACCTAGAAAACCTGACTCACATGTCCATACCCTTGTTTTTCTCTATGAACGAGAACCACGTCGTTTTTTGTTTACTTCAAATGACTGCATCGCCTAACCTGCGAAAAACCAAATGGGATTGGCAGTATGGTAAAATAAAAAAAATATATTCCCTGAGCTCTCCGCTCGTCGACCACGCTACTGCGACTTGACGACTGTCGGCCCTTGGCGCCTTTTTCGAAGTAACAGTGCACTAACTTTGCAACGCTTGCATTACCCAGTTTACCGCGTCAATCCGATTCGCTTACTGACGTGACAATAAGCCTGTACCCCTCAGTGGTTAGGGAAGCAAAGACGGACTGGTACGCGTGGCGGCGTTTTGTGAATGGTGGGTCTTCATACTTGTAGCGCCCACTGTAAACAGAATAATAAGGACAATTACGTGATATGACCCCAGCCTTTGTATCTTTTGGTACTTCCGCTAGAACGCATTGGTAGGTAATAGCAAGGCGAGCCAAGTTTGTGGTTATGCGGTCCTGGACTGGCGTATGCAAGGAAGAGCTCTGATGGCCGAGACCCAGCGAAGAAAAACTACGTAGTGTTGAAGACGGGGTGTGCTTACGAGGGTTATTAATATGTTTTGTGTTATTTTAGGATTCAGAATGACAGCGACTCGTAATTATTTATATGAGCGTGATGGGGCTTGTACTTTGAAGTCAGTTCATCTTACCTAATGAACCTGCTTTGGGTCGAATGTATTCCGCACCTAGTTCTGCCAACAGCCTTCAGGGGCTCATAATAAGGGATCTTCTCAGCATGATTTTAGAAAATGTCCGAACATTTTTGCGATCTCTTTCGCATCACGTATTCTTCGGAGTCAAAACTACTAGTATTTAAAATATGGTTTAAGTGTAATATTTCAATTAGGTTCCTCAGAGGTTTATTTTGTGAGAACTGTTTAGAAGCTGCAAACATTGCGGAAAAGCTCCCGTTGTGCCCGAAGATCACGACGTGTTGTTCAATTGGTAGGTGCCTTACCTTGTCGTTGCATTCTTCCGGGTTCCAAATCAGCCGCATTTGTTTGTACTTAAGCAGGTTACTGGCGCTTTGAATGATAAAATAATAATGTTGGCTCAAATGAAGGTGTGATCCAAGGCGTTTGGCAGCACTGCATTCAGGACACCATGTGACGCTTGGGAGCTCTGGAATCAGGACATCAAGGGACGTGGAGCACGTAACATGATGTTTTTTTGCAACTCGCGGGCATCATGAGTAAGCTGCAAAAGGCTAATAGCGAATCAATACAAAGAACAGAACTGTTTATTTTGAGACTTTGCGAAACACTCTGCAATTTTTAAATTGGAGTTTCTTGTCTATCCTCTTTGCTTCAGAAGCTAACTAATACTCTAGAGTAATTATTCGATTAAGCAAAATACACAAAGTAGTGCGACCCCGGCACACAAAAAACAGAACAACATGCCTTTATTCGAGTCGACTTCGAGTGCATTGGCATATTGTTAAACTGTGGGTAAATTTAGCTGAAACGCCATTATATATAGTACTGGGCTGAACATTTCAATGAAATTTATGTGAGTATTCGTTGGGAAGCTGAGCAACTAAGTCATTGACTTTGGTTGGATTTTCTAAGTAACAATGCATGATGCGAATATTTTGTGTATCTTACGACCTATTTTTTTTCGTGGTCATCTTTATCTAGCTACGAATAAGCATTTCGATTTGCTGCCTCTTTGGCTTGTTTCTTCTGCGAAATGCCACCGTGGGTATTGTTGATCATACCAACTTGGCGCAGCCGTTCTAAGACAGCTGGAAACGTCCACGATTGCTGCCCCTCTGCGGTAGTTCGAAATCATTTTCATTTTTTTTTTTCCGGATACGTGAGGAAGTGATGGCGCCTTCTACGGCCAAGCAGTGTGTGATCAACCCGGGTTTCATTCCGGAAAAGCCAATTCACTCGGCGCCGGTAAGGGGCTACTTTGCTCTACCGCCGACCCCTCAATCACAACTGTATTCCCCTTGCGACGACAGATGCCTGTTTTACTACAAGTAGCGCACTGGGCTATCAGTTGCGGTAGCGCCTTTATGAGATGATTGCGGAGAATAAACAGAAGGGCAAGATGGCGTAGAAGCAACCTAGGTGTACTACTTCTTCAGCTTGGAAGACTTTCCAAAAGCAGTCGTGAGCCTATATTACTTCATCTTGAAAGGCATTCCGAGCTAAATATTCGCCGGTGTATTTCACGCCTAAGTAAGCACCCATCACCTGTTGCTGGTGTTTGTGTGTACGGGTAGAGGTGGAAGGAGGGAGGCGTGCACGTGTAGGTGGGATTCATGTCGCTACCGATGGCATGCCCGTTTTCCTGGTGGGAGATTTAAACCTGGAAATCTCATGGCCTAATGCGTCCCCTCAGCTGTTCTCCGTAATCGAGCGGTTTGAGTGGGAGTTGATTTGTTACAGAGAAAGTAAGATGCCTTAATGGGGGGAAGCAAACGGAGAACGGTATGCTTGTCCGCAACAACAAACTTCGATGTCTTCCAGGTTTAACTTGCTATGAGGCGGACAATGTCGTTCGCTTTGAGGGAATAGCGGAAATTTCAGAAGCGTCGGTCCGCACAGAGGCATTTCAGTTGACCTTCATACTGTCGAAAACCCCATCCTATGACAAACATTGTGGTCACCTCCAGCAAAGAGGGGATGTGATGTGCTTTCCCCCAAAAAATGATTTCTGCAAGGTCCCATTGGGCCATCTAACGTCCGCGTTTAATTCTCGCACCTGCACAACGGGCTTGCCAGTCACCAGTACGGGCATGATACTTATAGCTGTGTGTGCACGCCTCTCCTCCTCCCTCGCAATATTCTCCACTACAAACCTCCGCACGCACAAACCGGCAACCAGTCATGCGTGCTTGTTAAAACGACAACCCATCGAAAACATCACCTGAAATCCTCTGAAGAAGTGATATGGCTCATGCCGGCATTCAAAGCGGGCAATTTCTGTTCCCCCGGGAAATTAGCCGCTACTCCACGAGCTAAACTTGAGTTGGTAATGGCTGTTCAGTACCTTTCCGTTGTTTTTGCACCCATTCGCGCTTGTGTTCGGGTCAACGCTTCGATTCTGCTCTTTTCTTCTAAAAAAACGACATGCATCTTCCCAGAACGATTTAAAACCTGGAAGCCTTGAGCTCTATTCTCGCGTACAAACATGTGGCTACCTTTTCCCATCCCCTTGTATGCATCTTACTGTGTGTGTGTAAGATGACTGTGTAACACAATAACCAGCACCCGAACTACTCGCTTGAGGAGGACAGCCGACTAATCACATTGAGTCATGAAATTTCGACACCCAAACACCAGCACAACTTAAATTTTATCGGTAAGAAATGATGATGTTGAGGGGTATGAAATGTTTCCCGTCATCTCGCCGGGCTTGAGCCTAGCGCTCGGATAGTGTCACAAGAAATTGGTAGAGAATATCGGCACTCCGTTTTTTTTCAATTGTTCCGTGCTGTCGCTAAAAAGACCGGTGGGTTCGCATTGCGGGACATCTGTTTACACTACGACGGTTCATAGGCGCCGCCGTTTTGTGTCAACCATGGTACTCCCTGCTCTTCTCGTGCGGGCGAATGACGTGCCGTTTTGTTGCACGTTCGGTAGTGTCATTAACAAACAACCAGGGCGCAGGCAACGTCGAGGCCGTAGACGAGGCAATCTCACTGGACCTATAAAGGCCAAAATAGGAGTCATTGCTGACTTTCGTGCCTCAGTGCAGTACTCTAGTATTATATCTATTTACCCAACGCTCGCATTCTTTGGCCACAAATGCTTGTTGCCACCTTGCCTGACTGAGGCGCTGGCTATCTTGGACAGGAACCACTCTTTTAGTGACACTAGTCTTGGCTAGCCTTCAAAGATAATCTGAAAACCTTATCTTTACTTGTACCGATGGTAGGGGGCGTGGGTCCCGTTGAACACACGCACCTCATCATATCATAATGTGGTTTCTATGCTTGTTTTGTAGTTTTTCTAAACGCATTCTTAACTCATA
>JABSTR010001506.1:0-49020 GCA_013339765.2 Haemaphysalis longicornis | reverse complement strand
TGTGGAGGAGCTAAATTAGGGCAAACAGATTGGGTTTGTAGATGACGCAGTCACACTCCTGGACCTACTAACAGAGGGAAGTGGGATCTGCGAACCCGAGGGAGGGAAAAAGGTATCTCTCGGAGCAGAGAGCGCGCGTAGCGAGCTACGGCTTGAAGCACGCCTTAAGCGACAATGACAGGCAGAGGTGCCGTCCACGTGCCAACGGCGAACACCGGCCGCACTGGGAAAAGGCCACACGCCGTACGTACTCCCAAGGAGAAAGCAACTTAAAATAAGCGACTCCGCGAGCAGAGTCCCAACAGATACCGAGAGGCAATTCACTGGAACTACAGAAGAGAAACTCAATGCAGGGATGTAAGGAAATACGGGAAAAGATGAATTCGCACAGTACAGGCTAAGAGCAGTTCGCAGTCTATCGAACAAACCATCGGCGTGCAATGGCCAGGTAGGTAGGTTGTGGTTTGTGGGAAAGGAAAAGGAAAGGAAGTGCACCGGGGACATTTTTGAGCCCTGCAGGGAGCTCACCTGCATACACCCAGTGAGGGGGAAGGGAAGTAGAGGGGGAATGGCAGGATAAAGTGGAGAGAGAAAGAGAGAGAAAGGTATAGAGATAGCTGTCAGTCCTAGAAAGCTTTCAGTCCGGGCACATCAGTCAGTCACCGCACTCCGGGCTTCAGCCGCTGCGTGAGGCCGGTCGTCTCCAGGTAATGGAGCAGATGGGCGAAGACTTCCCGTTGGGTTGCCGCAGCCCCCTTCGGGAACAGAAGGCCCTCCATGCCGGCGCTGGGAAGGCCTCGACACTGGAGCGCTCGGTGGAGCTCTGCTCTCGGCCCCGCGTTGGAGAGAGGTGCTCCAGCGCCTCTGGTTACAAACAGTTCGCACATGTCGGGGAGTCCTTGCGCCCGTGTCAGTACAAGTGCTCCGCCACACTGCAGCACTTGAGCTGCACGCGGAGCAGCAGGCAGCAGGTGTCCTGCCGCCCCGCATGCAGGACGCGACAGCAGTGCAATGTGGTGCAAGGGCGTCAATGCAAGAGCTGCAATGTGGCAGTCGAGCCGCATGCGGAGCAGCAAGATGTCCGCTGCCTGTAATGGCCATACGTAGGTAGCTGCTCATGACAATCATGATTTAACGTCTCAACGTGTAATTTTGATATTTTTACTCCTGTAAGCTCTATATTATTGCTAGTCTATTGCTGGTTGCCACTTTCGCGGACATATTACTTGGTGAAAAGGAATGGCGAATGACTTTAACGTTTTATTATTTACAGCACACTTCTGCATTGCAAAAGTGATGCTCCGTCTTCGAATTCCACCAACATTCCTGGTGAGAACTGAAAGTGAGTAAACAGCCTATATTGCTATTAAGGACGACTTCCTTGGCTTCGGGAATTTGCGAGAATTGCTCAATACATTAGGCGTTTAGAAATTACTCGGCCGTTGTGATGTAGTAAACTGTGCCCCCCAAATTTATTTGGAACCCTGCAAATAAAAAAACCGGTAATATATAGGCAAAGCTTCAGATGTGTTGCTGCTTCTTCAAAACAGTTTGTTTCCGGAATCAGTATTCAGTAAGACCACGTTCAAGCTGTGCTAGTTGGAATCGATTCAGATTCATTAGAGCAGCGCTGATTACCGATTCACTCATTGTTAACGGGACCCCCATAGTACGAGTGTGGTGACGAGTGTCACCTCAACAAAAAAAAGTTGCGATCGATTTTTACTACTTACAGCTTCAGCGCTGTCATTATTGGCAGGCTCGAGTGATTTCAAGCAAAAATCGAAATGTCAAAAGAATTTTCAAGCCCTAACCTCTAGCACAAATCTCCGGCTCCGAAACAGAAGAGATAAAACATTTGATTGATTGATTGATTGATTGATTGATTGATTGATTGATTGATTGATTGATTGATTGATTGATTGATTGATTGATTGATTGATTGATGATTGATTGATTGATTGATTGATTGATTGATTGATTGATTGATTTGATTGATTGTAGGGTTTAACGCGCCGACCCAACGCAGGCGATGAGGCGCGCCGTAGTGGAGGGCTCCGGATTAATTTTGACCGCCTGGGTATATTTACCGTGCTCCGAAATCTCGTACACACGGGCGTTTTTGCTTTTCGCCTCCATCAGAAAAGCGGCCGCCGCGGCCGGTAATCGAACCCGCGACCTCGTGCTCAGCAGCGCAACGCCATAGCCAAAGAGATAAAACAAAACCTGTTGTTGTAACTGAGTCTCCCCAATGTCGAGCAATAACTATTCAGAAAAGCTTGTTTATTTATTCGAACCTGCCAGGCTGCTCGGCCGGAATTTAGTGGCCTGATCAGAGCCCTGCAAATGCGGGGACAAAAAAAATGTTGAGATTGACCAGCAGGTCATTTTAAAAGAAACTCGGCGTATTAACAATAAAGGTTCCGTGTTTTATTTCTCCGTTGACGCAAAACCCAGAGTGGCAGACTTATCAGAATCGTGACGAACAACCCGGTTCGGGGATAAGGGAGTCACGAACACCCGCCCAACCCTAGCGCAAAAAAGGGCAATTTGTTTAAAGTACAAGCAACATAAACCTTGGTAGTCGGATACATAGAGAGAAATACGTACAATACGGGCGAAGGTGTAGAAAACAGTGGAGCAACTAAAGGAACGCTAACTGTAAAAGTAACTCTTCAATTCCTTTGAAGTCCGGCTTTAAAAAGGAAGGTCCGGATAAGGACGCCGAATGAAATGCTGCGCTCGGTTATTTGTAGCGAGTGGAACCGCCTTCTTGTGGGAGATATATATGTAATTGGATGAGGCTGGAACACTGTTCCGTGACGTGAAATGTAACCTCAAGAAAAATGCTTGATGTCTGTTGCAGAAAATATAAACCACGTACGGAGAGGTGTCAGCAAGAAATACCTTTCGCATACTTGGTGAAATTGTCTTCGGTGAAGTGCTCTCACAATGACTCGAACTTTAGTTACTGTTGGTTGTAATTGGATTGGTGAACACATGCTAGCCTTTTTCGCTGAGTAGCTACTGACCAGATTCGCTGCTCTCTCCGTGAAAGCAGCTAGCCCGTCCGTAATTCAAGGTCACACAGCTAGCAGCATTGGAAATGACAGCAGCTCTTGTTAACTAACACCTTGGGTAAGCTACGCTTGGGGCATACAGTCTTGCTTTTCGAATTTGTCAGTCTAAGCTGCATCGTAAATTCTGACGCTTCTGACTATTTTAATGGAGAGCCCCATTCATGAATGTCTTCGCATACAGATTCGCACAACGCGCACTTGGATTACGTCACGCACATCGTTAATTCCATAAAGCGGTTAGGTGTGATCCGTGGCATAAACAACGAAGAACTTCTCATTTGTGACCTAAAAGCAAGGACACAGTATGTCCTCTTGCGCTACAATGACGTGAAACGGAGGTTGTTTTCTACTGGACACAAGCCGAACATGTTCGTGAAGCTCTTCTTTACGATATCCGTAGTTAGAACCTACGCAAGTAAATGGCACACAAGTCCTCCCCCTTGTTCCTGTTTAAACCCGTCGCATCCACAAAACGTTTTTGTTACCACATTTACCGCTTTAATTGAATTGTGGGCAGTTGCGTCAAAACATAGGACCTTGTCCCGTGTTTTAAGGCAGACAGTTTGACGACGTGATCAACGTTCTTTTTGTGGAATAATCAGAGTGGATCTATAAAACTTTTTTTTCTTTAAATGGTAACATTTCGCTTAGTGCGACGGTGGTACGCCGTCCTTGTTGCAGCAGACAGTCCCCATGTCGTAGCTTTGCGATGCGGCCCAAAGAACGCTTCGCCATCCTATACGCGCACACCGTGGCCTTAGCAATGATTTCGTTACTTGAGGACGCGAAAGCGAGCAGTGGATTATTGAAGCTAAGGTTCCAGCCTTTGACGACAAAGAAGCTAGCTGTGGAAGGCACAACCCCCACGGACTCTCTGATGGCCACCTTGTGAATAGTGTAAATATATCGTTTTCGTCTACCAAGCTTTGTGTCGCCTGCATCCTGCCGGCAGGCAAGAACAACATATATAGGCGTCAATTACACGTGTGTCATTTTGTATATCAGTTACGCCGTGTAAACAACGTACGCAATCCCTGAGCACATTTAGTCACAATTTTTCCTTCGATTTCTTCCATGAATAACTTTGCATTGTAAACAGACGAGGGTGCTACTATACATAATGCAATATTCGAAGAAGACATGCGAATTCTCAGACTTGCTCAGTAAGCGTCCATGCAAAACAGTATCTTCTCGGGTTCTGGAATATGTTTGGACTTGTTCACATACACGTACTGTACAACATTGCAAAGTACTTTGCATCTGTAACGAATGTCGTTCGGTTATACCTTGTTTTTGAAGCCCATCATGCGACAGGTTCGATAGATGTATTGGGCGCGTTTTCTATCTCCATAACGTGGTAGTTGAGGAGCAACAGTAACTCGTGCTCTATTTTTTGTTGCAGGCGAGGTTCGCCCGGTGCAATAATTCTATGGACACTTTCTGAAGCGTGATCTGCGCATGCCCGAGCATTCGCCAGGTCCACCAGGCCCGGCATTCGGCCAGGTCGGCCGGCCCGGGAAAAATAAACGCCTGGCGCGTTCTTACCTTGCTGTCTACTTTGAGTTTGTACACACACACATAGAAAAAAGAACCTTGGAAAGAAAAGGGACAAAGCTTACGCAGAAAAAAGGCTGCCAACACACTGAGCACATGAATACCAGTGTGCCGGTGGTCACAAAGCGTTTGATTGATAGATTGATAGGGGCGATTGATACCTAATTAATCGATAAGTGAATTAATCGCGATTAAAAGTTTTACCAGTTAATCGGTTCCACTCACGTGAGCGCATTAAAGCAAAAATAAAGCTCCCGAAAACTTTGTTAGATTATCTCTCGCTGTCGCCTTATATCATAACAGCCCCCTCCTATAATGACACAATTAGAACCGCACGTTTGAAGTTGCAACGACGAGAGGCTCCGGGTTCGCTTCTTTGAGAAACAGCGACGCTAAGCACGCGTTCCAGCCAACGTATATGCCAGCCACATATTCTATGCGATGGTCATGTTTAACGCGCAATCTGGACAACCACACACACAGACGATATATTGCCTTAAAATTCAAGAATGTGCATGATTTTGACTCTTCTGTGTGGAAGACCCCACAGCAAACGAAAAAAACAAGACTTCGAACTCAAAATGTAATTTTTAGCACCACCTAATCAACCGATCAATTGATCGATTAATGCCTGTCGATTAATCGGATTAATTTTTTTAATCGATGCCCCACCCTAGAAAGCTCATGCTAGCGCCGATTAGACTGCGCATATCGAAATTTTAGATGAATCGTCAAGTAAGCTGTTCCTCGCTAGGCTGAGCTAAATGCGCGCCCGGCGCTTTACCGTCGCATTTATTTATCGCGGTCGGATAAGCGGCGACACCGCTTCTGGCTGCCGAAGACAGCGCGTTTCGGCGTTGCGAAGTGCAACACCACCGCACCCCCTTCGTTACTATTTAGGCCCAGGCAGGAGGGGCAACAATTAAACAACAACAAACAAAAACTAAGCAACACGAGACTGATTGTTTCCGACAAAAGTAGAAAGCACATCAAATACATCGGAGTACATCAAAGTACTCTGCCGGCAGAGTGCACCAACGTACATCAAAGCACCGTCGGCAATGCTTCTCGCTGCCGACGGCGCGTTTCGAAGACCGGCGTGCTGCGCCCTGCCGTTTGACTTTGGGGCCGCGGCGCGCAGCAGCGGCGCCCTGGAAGCAGACGACCCCGTTACAAAGTGGAAGCCACTAAGCATCATCATCATCATCATCACGCACCTCCGTTGCTATAGCAACGTGGAGCAGTGGGGGTAAGATCAAGTGCGAAAAACCTCTCCCGATCAGACGCCGCTTACCGAGAACGGTGCGAAGCCTCCCGCTCCCACGCAATGCTCGAGAGAGAGAGAGAGAGAGAGAGTGAGAGAGAGAGAGAGAGAGAGAGAGAGAGAGAGAGAGAGAGAGAGAGAGAGAGAGAGAGAGAGAGAGAGAAAACTTTATTATTTGCAGTAGGTTTAAGGGGTCGGGATGGCCGCAGGCTCCAGCCTGGCGGCGACTAGCGTAGCCCTGTCCACGAGGGAGAGTTGTGACCCTAGGTCAGAGCTACCCAGCGCCCCCTCCCACTGGTCGTCTGAGGAAATTAGAGGGAAAGGGTCTTTAGGGCAGCCCCACATGGAGTGGGGTACAGTGGAGCGTGTGCCACAGGCAGGACAATTGGGGGAAGGGTAAAGGGAGGGGTGGATGTAGGTGGAGTACCGCTCGGCAAGGGAGAGTGTGAGTCTGGAGGAGTCGCCATGTGCGTTCCTGCGCGTGGGTGAGCTGGGAATGGGCAGGGGGGTATTTGCGGCGGGCGAGGCGGTAATGACTGACAATGTCGTGGTAAGTAGTCAGTCTGTCCCTGGCGGATCTGGCCCCATGGTAGGGAACGAGGCTGGGACCCGCTCGGATTGCAAGTCCTCGAGCGACGACGTGGGCTGCCTCATTTCCTCCGAGGCCGGCATGAGCCGGGGTCCAAATTAGTTCTACCGGGGAGGTTGGGGAATTTTGAGCCAGAATTTTGAGGGCGAGTGGCGAAATAAGGCCACGAGTGAAATTTCGAACGGCCGTTTGGGAATCTGAGATTATAATTGCGGGGGTCGGCCTGTAAAACAGCCCGGCTTCGCCCTCTTCCATGGTCAAGCTCGCATGCACGCGGCAGGTCACGTGGTCAGGCGGCGATCCAGCTGCGGAGAGCGGCGGCGGATAGCGAACGTGATGCGTTGCCAAGGGTACGGCGCAGCTGCGGTCAAATGAAGGTCAAATTCCCCGCGACGGCGAAACGGCTCGACGAGATTAGTAAAGCTTTGGCTTAAAAAGCTTTCCGTGGTCGGAATCAAACCTGGGTCCTTTGCGTTGTGAAGGTCGACGTTTATCCGATGGCGCCATTCTGATACGGTTGAAGCAGTCTGGATTTACCCAGAGCTACTCAAACTTCTAAATAAATGAAATTCAAATAAATCAATCGGGAACACCCACTTAATTTTACTAAGAGAAAGTTTTGCGTTTCAACCATATTTCTCGTTAGAATAAAGGGGTTTGTTTGTTTTTTGTCTTTTTATTTTGTCTGTTGGCTCTTGGGTTCCTAGCGTTTTGAATTCTCGACGCTGAACCTTTGAACCGAGCAATGAATGAAAATTTATTGCTGGGTTGCGGGGCTTTGTAACGTAGCAATAAATTGTTGCAAATGCGATATTAACACACTATGGAAAATAAGTGCGCACAAACGTGCGCCGAAAAAGTCATGCAGAACCCCGTCGGAATGTTGTACCACAAAAAATAAACGGCTGTTAGTAACATAAGCACATAAAAACTACCTTCACGTCTTCACGTCTACCTTCAACTAGTGTCCGGACACTAGTTGATGTGTTCGGACACTCGGTTGCAAGGACTGTGTCGTGGTTGTCTGTGCGCTTTTCTTCGTTTTTGTTCCATTTAAAATAGATTCCCGTTGCACTGAGTTTCCTCTTGTCAACCAAAAACGCACGTTTCCAGGGTGAAAAAGAAGCTTCTGCCTCTTCCGGAGTTTCCCTCGACAAGCACAAACACCCAAGTTGCCTCTGCATTGGCGTGCTATGTGTGATAGCAAATTACACCAAGCCGGTTTCGCGACAGCATGGTCGAGAAAACTTGTGTGACAGAATGAAAAATGAAACGAAATGTACTGAGCGAATCTATGAATCTACCTTACGATGTAAGACAGGATAGTGGTCGCCTCTTCATCGGGCAGAGTTCTGAATGGAGCCGAGGCATTTGCAATCCCCTCAAAGCGCCGCGACAAGCATCCAAATTGGGGCGGGATCGCCACAGCTCTATTTGGAACTGACGCGAGTTGTAAACTCAGGGGCTGTGCCTTTAAAGATAGGTAATCTTTCTTTGCTACTTAACAGGGAAAATGTTACTCTCTCTGTCACTCCGCCTGTCTGTGCATGTCTGTGTGTATTTCGATTCATTTGCCCGTAGCAAAATGTAGCAATATTACGACATTCCTAGCTCCAAAAATCGTAAAAACATTGAACCGTTCCTTTCATTTTATACAACCCAAATTCCACACCATACACGCGCTCCAAGGGAACCTAAATCTACGAAAAATACATGTGTATGGTCATCGCACTATTAATTTTGGAATCCAAACTATGGAATAATACACTGCTCGCAATAAATAGCTCTCATTGGTCCCGTATGTTTGAGCAGTATACTTCATGTTTAAAATGCGCAATGTACTTCTGTCAGGTGCATTGTATTTCATTCTTGTAAAACTTTTGTTTGGGTTGTTTATTGTGAATGTTGCTGTGAAGCTTGTCTTCTGTTGTTTATTTTATTTCGTTTTCAGCATCTGGCCGCAACAGGTTGTGTTATCTGCGCTAGAAGCAAAGTGCATGTTTCCCCCCCTTTCTTTTGTACACCTCCGAGGCTATCCTATTTGATAGCGAGAATATCGCTTTGGTGTCACACAAGCCAAATGTAGTTCTCCGATCGCCAGTGTTATCTATCGCATTAGATGCTTCCAGAAAGGATAACCAGGAACGATAACTGCTCGCTCGTGCAAAAGGTGCACTTGCCCCCCCCCCCCCCCCCTCCTCCTCTAACCCCGCCTTTGAACGCATTTTCTCCCTTCAAGACAAAATCCTGGTGACGCCCATGCTCCAGACTAGGGCTAAATGAATCTCCGTTTTGTTCAGGAGATTGTAATAAGTTGTCAACCTTAATTTGTTCCAACTGGACTCTTGTCCAGTTGAGTTGTGAATGTTTCGCAATTCCAAACGATACCCAGAATTCCACAGCAGCAGCACGGTTCACTAAAACAGCAATGACTTTTGCATGTTTTACAGGAAGTCTTCCGAAACAAATTACACACATTTGAACCACGAGGATCTTTACTTCTGTCGGCATCAAGAATACCCTTGTCGCAGCTTTTATATTACTACAGTGAAAGCTTGTTAATTCAGATCTCTAGAGGGGAAAAAAAGTAAAAATTACCGGAGTGTCAAATTATCGAATGAATGGCAAAAGCACATTTACAATTCAATGCATACCTTTACATTGCGAAGAAGTTGGTCATGCAAAGTGAACTTCGGAGGCGCTGGTGTGGCAATTTTCGCCGATATAATAAAGGCCTGCGGCCATAGAGAAATGTTTTTGAGGAGAGGGAGTGGAAACTCCGAAATACCGGAGCTTCCGAATAAACGAGGGCCAATTAGAGGTTTAAACACGAAGCCACCACTACCGAGCTATTCCAGCTGCACCGGAAAGATACCGCGACACAAACAGCCCTATATCTGTCTACTACTACTCAGTTTCATTCAGCTATTTAGCTGAGAAGTATGCCAAATAGCAAATTGTGTATTGTTTCTCCCACCTATTTGGACTACACCCACAGTAAATCGCATTTTGTCTCTTGCTCTCGATTGGCAGCTTCATTGACAACCACGTCCCGAAGTCCCAAAAATACGCAAAATTCAGCCAACAGCACAAGTTTACAAATTTTGCACTCTGCCGCATTTCTTTCTGGATGGACATTGTATCAAATTGGCAAGTTGGCAACGTCAACAAAACTTGGTCACAAAAACAGGCACAAACTGCCCTTAATGCAGACAAAGGAGAAATGAGGCAAGGGAACACAATGCTGTGTGTGCAATAGGTTTATTTACAACCCCACAATTGCAATTCCTGGGAGAGCAGGCACAAACCTGCGTAAATGTTGCCTTCTTTAAACTAAAAACAGCTGCAACAAACCCAAATTCAATTGCATGTCCGTACTAAAAAGTAAACCAGAATATATGGCACAAACCATGTAGAAAATGCAGGATCGAAAGACATCTACAAGACTGGGCCCATTCTAGAGCCTTGATTGTACTGAAGCAGAACTTTGTAGAAATAAAGAACATTGCCTCCTTCAGACTAAAAACTGCAGCAAACCTAGAAATCCGTTGCAGATGCACTGGCGCCGGCGCGTCCCCTCACCGTTATGCGCGCTATAAAACGCGGTGCCTGCGCCGCTCCGCTCCATCGTTCCAGCGCCATTCCTCCGCTGTACAACGCTGCAACGTGAACCCCCTATGCGTCGCATCTACACAGGGGTTCCCGCGAGGGGAGGTGGGAGTTTTCAACAGTCTTCTCTTGAGAAACGGGCTAAGATTATCGACAAGACCTCCTCCTCACTAATGCCTCCCCCGCAATGCAGGATGCACACATTTTTGCTTGCATTAAAATTCCTCTGCTTACATGCTTTGAAGGTAAAGCATTATGGCTTCCCTCGGCAACACTTATTGAAGACTTCTTCAGCTGCTACATTGTGTTTGAGTCTTCGCTTTTGTTTGTTCATCTTCTGGCGCAAACTAGGTACAGTCCTTGTCAAAATTTTGCGGGCCAAGCCAGAAACGCGCAGGCTGCAAAAAATTTAGTATACGAGCTTACGTCCGGAGCGAGGCTGAAACTTATAATGCAGGAAAGATGAAAACACCTTTCTTAATGCCTTAAAATATTTGTTACACTTAAAGGTGAAGCCCATTATTTGAATTCTTTGTGGTCGAGAAAGCTTACGATTGGCCTACAAAATTTTGACAAAGGGCGTTACTTTGACAGGCAGGCAAGCCCTAACTCAACTCTGCTCCCCCAGAATCGGAGTTGTGCGTGGCTGGGATGAACATGTTGCACTCACAAGCCATCACGTTTATGCGTCACGCGATGCGATGTCAGTACCACATGCACTAAGCTATCTCTTCCTCTGCCATTGGCAACAGGCAGATGGGGTGCGGTACAAGCTCAAATGCATTTATTATTTCCTTGTAACAGCAGCAGCCATTGTCTGCACCGGACAACGACACTGTTTTCACATGAGGCTCTTGAAAGGGCCACAAAGACTAAACACCCGTTTGGTTCATTAGAAAGCCCGCTTTTTCCCGATTATATACCTAACCACTGATTTTACCACAAACTTCAAACAAATAACGGAGATAGAAGGAAAAACATATGAGGCAGGTATTATTCCCCATTCACAGTCTGGCAAAGCCGGAAGGTCCCTATGACATCACAAAATCTTGTTTGTGCAATAGGTGGCTGCAAGCCAAAACCACCACCGGGATGACTGGCGATGATAGTTAAGCCTCCGGTTCCATTTGATTGTATCACTGAACGCAAGTGCATTCGGGAATTCTTTTCCCACTTATTGTTTTCACATTTTCTCATTAATTCTACATTTTCTTCTCTTCTGCCGCATGCGGTACCTTTGTTATGTACTTGAATTTTTTTCTGCAAAGTTTTTAAGTTCTGGCAAAAATTACTTCCCCCCTGGCATGCAAGTCACAACAGCACGAAATTTAAAAATGTTTTTAGGACTCCCGCATTTTTTCTGTTAAAAAAACATCTTTCATTGCCAGAATGGAGCTGGGGAGGTAACCAAAGGCTAGACCTGGCAAACCGAACAAACTTGCAATTTGTCTTGAAGGCCCTTTAGAGGGGCCATGCAGACAAGACAAATTTGTTTTATGTGAAAGATTTCGTCTTTTGCAGTGCCCCCAGCGCTTGTCCAAAAGTAAATGGGTTATTTACTGAGAAATTCAGGCTAACATTTTTATTCACCCACCAGATCGTGTGTGTTCCTGGTATCTGCAGGGACATCACAAGAACATGTCTTCAAGCTGTGCTGGGGAGCGCTGTTTACGGCTAGTCAACCTAGATGGCGCCACCATACCGCAACAGGATGTTTTCTGCCTTTGCTTTGTTTTCGACCATATTTGTACCTGTACCTGTTTTGTGTTCAGGTAGAAAATAATCGTTTTCTGAAATATGGTAATCGCTCAACCAATACGGACACGTAACGCACCGTCACTTACACCAATCAGCCAGTGTCGTTCGAGACAACCCGAAAGCGCCGCAGTGCTGCGCAGCTGAAACAGCATAGTGTGCGCAGTACCAACAGCAGTGCGCATCGGTACTTCGGTGTTTACGTGTACTTTCTTTACTTCCACTGTTTATCCAACCATTCTTAATGCTATAAAAACAACGTGCCCTAATTGTAAGCACAAATAGCTCCGTCGGCAAGCTTATAAGCCCTGCCAATTTGCATTTGGTTTTGCCGGCCCCAATCAATCGCAGAGCTGGCACGTATGACTTCATAGGTTCTGTTGCAGGAAATGAGCTACTGGGTCGCATGGCCATTCCCTTTTTACCTAATTACGTAACTGGTTAAAGCAAAGTTTAAGTTATAAGTACACTTAAACCTGGATATAACGCAGTTGACAAGAATTTGCAATTTTTTTGCTACGTGCAGGTTTTATTACGTGCAGGTTTCAAGTAAAGGTTCGCATGAATGAAGCAGAAACGAAACCAAAATTAGAAGTTAGTGAAAGGGAACTCACCCTTCAAAAATTTATCTCATAGCGAAAAGCTGCGAGATTTCGGCCTGCTGCTTTCCCCCGAGCTTAGGCATTACACGGTGCTACGAAGAACTACGAATAACTTTGCACGGCGTTCACATCAACGTTTGTTTCCAAAATGCCGCAGTGCACGTGCCCGGGCCTCTGTTCAACATCACTTTCATCGAGCTGCTTGTCTTGAATTGCAGCTTTTGCAGCACCCTCACCCACTAGCCACTGTCTGTAATCAAAGTGTCACGACATGCCCGCCGCAATCTTCGCCGACGCGTTTTTCAGCACCAATCCATTTTCTTAAGCTCGGCAAAGCTCGAAAGCTTGTCCCCAACGTTAAAGTTGACATCTCCGGCTGCGGCAGCTTGGCGCCCAGAAGCAGCATTCCCCGGCAACTTTTCTCTCGGGCTAATCTGCCGGCTGCCAGCAAAATAGGACCTGCGAAAATGTGCCGGCTGCCTGCAAAATAGCAACTGTGAAAATGTGCCGGCAGAATAATCACGTGGACTGGGCCAGCCAATGGGAAGGAACTGCCGGCAAAATAGCCACTGCCAAAAACAAAACCCATAATTGGTGAAAAAAATATATTCCAGGAAAATTTTAGAACGGTTGAGAATGCAATTGCATACCTCTATGGCACTCTAGAAAAACGCACACGAGAACGCGAGCGGCCTGCAAATGTTAACCCCATAGCAAAGCACCAATGAAATAAGAATAAACACATCACCATTCCGTTAATACTCTAGCGAAAGAGGTATTTTTAAAGAGGTATGTAAGGACCAGGAAACGACGTCACAAAGATATGTCAGCGCTGGTGCCTAACTAGGTTTAAAAAACTGCTGTTCATACGTTCACTTGCACTATACTCGGTTACAACTCAAGAACGGCACCACCTCATGTAGTGTATCACTCCGCCAAATCGCGGGACCAGTGCACGCGCGTTTTGAAAGGGGTTTGCTATGACCCAAGTAGCACAGAACATTAGAATAACGTTATCTGGAAGTTGCGAAAGTTTAAATAACGTTAAATGTTACGAGGCAATGTTTATGTAACGTTTAAAAAAACATTCAATGTTTATGTTATGTTAGAAACGTTATTTTTACGTTGAAAACAAACATGTATGTTAACGTTTTGTTCCCAACATTTATTTAACGTTTAGGAAACAACTTAAAACCAATGTTAGAAATACTAATGTTATTACAATGCTCATACTCAACATTAAAGTAATGTAAATATACAAACATTATAATAACGTTCAGGACATGTTCAGGAAACAACTTATCGCCAATGTTAGAAATGGTAACGTTATTAAAATGCTCAGGACTCAACATTAAAGTAATGTACAAATTGAAACATTATAATAACGTTCAGGGCATGTTCACGGCAGAACATTAATGGGATGTAAAAATGTAAACATTATTATAATGTTAAGAAGTACCCGCAAAGCAACGTTATAGGTAACATCTTTATTGCAACATTATTACAATGTTCAAGGCATAACGTTGAAGTAATTTTAGAAATTTAACGTTATTAAAATGCTCGAGGTAATACTGTCAGGTAACATAATAAATCTGAACATAAGCATGATGTTATGCTTGAAGCATTAGCGAAATGTTCAAACTAATTGCACAATACAACTGGCTTTTACCAAAGTCTTCAGGGGTACAGGGTGTCAAAACAAGTCCTCCCCCCTGAAATTTCTCGTGAGGGAAGTGGGGAGGGGGGGGGGGGTCATCTAGGACGGGTGATTCGCGCGAACGTGAATCGCACGCGCCAGATAACGCTTCCAGGCTCCAGCACGTACCGGTCGGTCCTTCTGTGTCTCTCTTCACCATTTTGACATATTAAAGGGGGGGGGGGATATTTCGGGTTATTTCCTTATTTCACATATATATAACTTTGCATCTCGTGCCGTCGGCGTGTCGCCACCGATTCTGCTATCTTTGGCGTGTCTTCCGCGGCCAACTTCCAGCTCGTTTGAGCAGCTCTGGCGGCTCAACCCCCCCCCCCCCCCCCCCCCCCCCCATCCGATATAAAATCCTGGCTACGCCAATGCTTTTAAAAATCGCAGCCACATTATTTCAGTGCTTGACTGCATTTTGACGCCGCCGGAGATGTGCTGAGACAAATGTTGTAAGTGTGTATGCGTGCGTGTTTATTTTGTGTTATGAGCCCAGCCCAGCCCAGGACAAGGGCAAGCCAACGTGTTGAGGAGGATAAATTACAGCGCCAATCGTGTCTTCAGTTGTGGTTTTGGCCGCTGCGAGTACGCGCGAAACATTTCTCAGGCAAGGCGGCTTTCCCCTCAGTTGCCTTTTGTGCGAGTGCGCGCGGCTAAATAAAGGGGCTTTACGCGCGGCGGGTGGGGGCTTGCTCCCCCTCTCAAGACCTGCAGGGGAAGTGCGTCAAAAGCCTGTTCTTGTGTCTTGTATTCCTGCGTGAGGCTGCCTGGTATTTTTCTTTTCTGTCATCTGCACCGAGCGCAAGAAAGAGCGACAGCACAGAGCAGCAGAAGGTGTTTTGCGTCATCGAGAAATACACTTATTGCCGGGAAACAACGATTTGCAAGTCAAATGCAGGTTACTTAATATACACGAAAGCACGCTTTTAACTATTTTCAGTAAGCATCATATGAAGTTAAATTTATTTTAGGAATTGACTAGGAATGATTAGGAATGAATGACTAGGATGAATCAATGAATTAATGAAATAATGAATGAATGACTTGGAATGAATAGGAATAGAAAAAAATGAATAGGAATTGACAGTGTTATGTGTAATTTTTACATTCCTGTCACGTTTTCACCGCAAATTCTGCGCCATTGAAGCAGAAAACAAAAATGCAAGAGCTGCTTCTTATCAATGCGGCGATTCGAATTAACACCCATTGGATGATTTGGTAGATCTGTAACGACTCACACCTACAGTGAAAGCCAGAGTTGCCCTGCGCATGCAACGCGAGACTGCGACACCGCAGTTTCGCGTTATTTTGTTTCGCATTAGCCATATAAAGTACAACAGCATTGTTATGGTGCATCAGCCACAGAGGAAGAAGACACGAACGCCAGTGCCGAGCCTGCTCGCACGTGTGCTAAATTGTAGCCAAAACAACACGCTGGGCGCGCTCAGATCGACTCTGAGGTGTACATGTATTGAAAAGGAAGAAGCCGAAGCTCTGGCGTTCTTGGTCTGCGTGGAGCCTTCTGTTATGTAAATACGCCTTGTTGGTTGATGGGTTGTAGGGTTTAACGCGCCGATGCAACGCAGGCGATGAGGCGCGCCGTAGTGGAGGGCTCCGGATTAATTTTGACCACCTGGGGATCTGTAACGTGCGCCTAAATCTCGTACGCACGGGCGTTTTTGCTTTTCGCCTCCATCGGAAAAGCGGGCCGCAGCGGCCGGGAATCGAACCAGCGTCCTCGTGCCCAGCAGCACAACGCCTTAGCCACTGAGCCACCAAGGCGGGTGTAAATACGCCTTGTAAATACATCTTCGTTTCACGTCTTCCTCTCTGTAACATTTTGGTGGCGGTTGCTAACCATATATCCATGCTCCTGCCTTGAGCCTATACGAGCGCGTAAGTGCTCACTATCGATGATACCCTACGCTCACGCTCGCGCTACAAACGGCTAGCCTCCTGGTTATAAGTTTAGTCGGGAAATCGACTTCATGATGTCGATGGGCGGTGGACCCAAGGTGAAATCAAGCACCGGGACCCTTGCGAAGTATCTAACCAAGCTGTACAGCCTTCCTTTGTAGCCGCATAACTGTATTTCTAGAGTGGATTTCAACTTTTAACATCTACGTATATAAACTGCACTCCGCTGTCGCTCCAATTCCTCCCCATAGCGCTGCGCTGGCGGCACGATTGCTGCCTAAATATTTTGATGTCTGCTGCTGCGGTGTTGTTAATTCACTGCAAAAGCTATAATGTTTGACAAACTGTATTACCTTTGATGAAACTTCATAAAATATTTAGGCGACGAAATTGAAACTTTGAAAACTTCCCTTTGCGGCAGACGTAATCAATTCGTCAATTTTGATGCAAGCCTAGGTTTATCCGCCGTGTAAAAGCACGCACCACGTCGAAATATAGAGTTACGCGTACAGTTAAACCTGTATGTAAAGAAGTTGATAAAAATTCAAAATTTTCGTTACATGCAGGTTTTCATTATATGCAAGTTTCGATTTAAGGCACCCGTAAATGAAGCCGAAACTAAATCAGAATACTTGACATCAGGGACAGTGAACTCTCCCTTCAAGAATTTATTTCAGAGTGAAAAAAATGCTCTATTTGCGGCTTCTGCTTTTCCACGAAGTTTTTCAGTACACGGCAGTCCAAAGAATCAAGGTCACTTATACCCCTGTATTCGCAAGCGTAACGTAACTATCAATTTTGCCTTTTGACACTCTTCGCTGCTTTAACCAGTTTCAAGGAGCAAACGTGTGCTGAAAGGGCGCCTTTTCGCGAACTTGATGCTATTTAATTGTGCACTCAAACTTTTTGAGAAGGTGCTAGCTGGGATGCTGTACCGAACGACAACGTTGATCCTACTTGCCTGCGGAGACGGCACCTGAAATTGCGAGCTTGTCTTGAAAAGACAAATCTTTTTGTTTTCTAGTAGCAGAACTCATCACCAACGAACCTACACCTCAGAAATCAGTGGAGACGCGCGAATATACTCACCGACAGTTGGGCCTAGCACCTAAGCGACACCACACTCACATTGGAAACACACGGTAGTTTGCAGCGCGGGCAATGTTCGCTAAATTAGTGCATATCTCCAGCCAATTTTTCAGAAAAAGTGCAAAAAACGATGGCTCATCAGCGTAGCGAATTCGTTACATGAAGGTGTAACTGTTGCCATGCCTTCGTTATATAGAGGTCAGGTCGAAAACGCATCGTTTTCAATGAGGCTGGCAATGGGGATTTGAAAAACTTTGTTAAATCCAGGAATTCGTCACATGGAAGTTAGTTACATCCTGGTTCAAATGTAATTGAAATGACTCCTTTTTTCCCATTTTGTGCCTTGCAGACATTGTGCTAACTCAAAGCCCGAATTCTTCTCACAGGCAAGGGCAAGACGATTAGGAAGTATTCGAGTCCTTATAATCAGCCGAAGCGCAATGTTTAGCCTCCAATTACGCGAACTTCGTTTAAAACCTTGAGTTGCGTTTGTTGTTGAAAAGCTGCGTACCCATATTTTTCCCATCATCGTGTGCGGCGTAAGGACACGAAGCCCTCGAAAAATGGGGAGGGTGAGGGAAGAGGGGGGGGGGGGGGATCGAGCCTTTCAGCGCCCACTTTGTTGGCGCCTATGCCATCGAGCTAATTTGAAACGAATCATCCGATCTCAGTGTCTCCCTGTTACTGTTATGACGGGGTCTGGGACATTTCGGTGAAGCACGTTTCGGCGCACGGGCTTTCCGATGCACGGACTTCTCGGTTCAAAGGCATTTCGATGCGAAAACATTTTGAAGAACAGATATGGTTACTCGTAGTGTGCTCCTAACGTGCCACGATGGAAGAAGACAACGACGGTAGAAAACGACGACGAAGCGTTTGAGTACGCAAGCAGTGCACGTGCAGTTTTCTGGAAACAGCGGTAATAAGACAACGCCAGCGGTGCGCTAGCTGTCTCGAGCAGGTCATGTAAAATATATTTGTTGGTACTAGCCACCTACTTCGGTCTGGTTCTTGTATGCCTTATTTGCTTTGAACGTATTGTTGTATTTTGATTTTGGTAAATCATATGTCGTGAATGACTATTTACTGCACTTACTGAATTTTTTTATTATATTAATGCCGCGTTTCAAAAGTTTATCTTACGATTTGTGTCCATTGTTAGGTTTTTCTTTAACACACTTCAAGCAACACCTATTATAAAGCAGATTTATTTTACTCGTTGCGGCTTATTTCCTATTAAGTTGTGGTTCTTTGGGCAGGGGAGAGATTGCTCTAGATTCACTCAGAAAACATTTTAGAAAACATTAGAAAGAGCAGTTTCTAGCCGTAATATCCCGTAATTTGCGTAATATTCCGTGATTTACTGTGAAATGATATCCTATTATTTCTAGTCGTGAGACTATGTAATTTTCGGAGCCGTTTAACGGGGGAGGAAGAAGGGGGGGAATGGACTCCATGTGCGAAGGCATTCCTGGCGAAGGCATGCTTTATCGGCGATCAGGCGAGAAATTACGTAATCGTGTTCGCTAATAGTGCTCAAGGCTGCAGGGGTAACTCGCTTGTTTAAAGCATACATGTACGAAAAAAAAAAACCCTTTTTTGTAGTTATGTGACCACACAGTTATTCCGTACGCACCAGCCGGACTGGTTAAGTTGCCCACAATTCTTTTTTCATCGAAGCATGATATTTCTGACTAGTGAATCAAAACGTTTAAGTTCTAGTTTACAAAAAAAAAATGCCACTGGTGTTTTTTTACAAATTTTCTCCCTACACCACTCGTATTTCATGTTTGGTTATGAAGCGTTCCTTGATCCGGGCATCACGATCAGTCTCGTTCAAAGTCAATCTTGTTCGCGAGTCCTCTTCATTCTGTTCGTTGAGACGAGCAGGTAAGGCTGTCTTCACTTTGCGATGTAAAAGGCGAACTTCGCGGCGCTGTCCCCAAGGGCGGGTGGAGAAGTTTCCCGTCGCATTGTGCGACGTTCCTTTGTGTAGCATCCCCCCACGGCTTTTTGTTCATTCAGACAGGTTTCAGCCGCAGACAGCGGCTGCGGAAAGTTGCTTGGAGATCCACTGCCTTCTCGCCCCATATGAGAGGGAAAGAAAAAAGGGCAAGGGCTCAAGGGGTCTTTTCTCGCCACTGCCGACCCCGTGCGCACCCAGCTCCAGTCGTTACACCGGATCGTTTACCTGGAACACTGCAGTTGTAGACGTAAGTATATGCGCAAGCGCATGCTTGTTCAGTCGTAGCCTGTTCGATGGTGTTATATCTTTCTCCGTGGTCTGTCCAACCGAGACCCGTTTATCGCTGGATATTCAAAACGAAGCGCCAGAGGCGGCGTTTGGGCAATGTAAGCGACATACAAGGAAGGTGTGCAGGAGCAACTCGTGAGTATTTTCTTGCTTATAGGCCCGTGCACACTTGCGACGAACAACGCGATTTCTGTCGCGGCGACAAATTGGCCGAGACCGAACGACAAAACGGATCGCCGGGCGGCAAAAGTTTCCGAAATCGCGTCTCATCGTCGCAAGTGTGAACGGGCCTTATATGTTTGGTGAACTATATAGTAGGCAGTATTGATGGAAGAATCGATGTTACGGGTACGTTGCATGGAAACGATTTTTGTTCGTTGCATGGAAACGATTTTTGCGCGCTTTGTGCAAAGCAAAGTGAATTCGGATAACTAACCTCGCCCACACTCGAATGATCTTCACTTCAGCCGGGCAAGTGAGGTAGCGGCTTGGGCACGCGAAACAAAATAATGTGCGTGTCACGTTAGTTCGCTGTGCGAAATTTTGAAAAAAAAAAAGCATTACGTTTGCCCCTAATTGCCTGGCGATGCGATAATTATGTTGGGAACGCCGGGGTTCCTTAACGTGAAAAAAAAAAAAAGGGGGGGGGGGGGTGCAGCCAGTGCAGCTACTTCGGAATGTAGTCGATACAAATGCAAACGAACAGGTCAGAATGCACCCCTTGGTAGCCTATTTTGCCGCTGGTTAACTTAGACGGTATGACGGTGTACCTATCGCAAAAAGTTCGTCAGACTTCTGGGATATATTGTTAAAAGCTGCAAACCTGAGCCTTTTGTCGTAGCTTTCTTCGCTGGCGAGTAAGCAACCAGACAACCTGCGTGACTATATAGCCAACTTTGTTAGAAAGGGGCACTTTGAGGGCTGAAGGTGTCACAGAGGGTGGGAAAAAGTGCGCTGTTCGAGTACATGCGTTCGTTTGCGACTTACATTTTTGAAATGCATTAAAGCAGCATAGCGCGTTCTTGAGTTGTGAGAAATGCACCCCAAAAGGCTGGTAAATAGCAGCTGGTAAAGAGTCGAAGTCACTTTCATTGCAGGCTATGGTTTTCAAGATACCCTCAAACCGGGAAAGCCGCGGAGTTCATCGACGATGAGTGCCAATCCCGAGACCATAGAAACTGGTAAGTAAATATTGCTCAATTGTGTAAATGGCTAGCGGGTTTAGCGAATCAAAATGGAAAAGCGAATTCAATCGATAACGCACAGCACAACAGGAGCTGGAATGACCAGGGCAGGTGCCACTTTCAACTAAGCCGATAAAGATCCGAAGGGGGGAATTGGGGTTAAGAGGTGTGGGAGGTACTTGGTCATGCTAGCGATCACCCACTCCCTCTAAAGGGAACCGTTCCGCCCAAAAGAGGTCACTCTGGATACAGAATTTTGCCTACTGCGCGTACTTTATCAGAAGTTTGGAACCAACACGCTTTCATTGGGGCCGCATTGATCATGCACAGCCGTCGTTCGCCGAAATAAAACCGACATGCTTCGAGCAAAAAGGCTAGTTCTAGTACTGTTCATCGGTGGTGCGGTTTCGAACAGCTTGAATCAAAGGCTTTTACAGCCGTGGTTCCAGGCGCTCTTCCCAACTTTTGAAAAATCCTGTAAATGCTCAGCAGTGATGAATAACAGGGTGCGTTTCATATGACGAGGTAACAACGCCGAGCGTGAAAAAACAAAAACCATGGTTAAAGTGAACGCTAACAAATTTAGTGGCTGCAATGATACGCATGGCTTTGACTGAAAAACAGAACCTTCCTGCATTCGTGCAAATAAAAAAAAAAAAGAAGAATGCCCGGGTTGTTGTAAAATGCTCAAATTCTTCCTCCTTTCTTCCCCTAGCCTGTTCCAAGCATGTATTAAACATGTCACACAACTCTTTTCAGTGCTGAGAAAGACTAGGATCGAAGTTGTTCGTTTATGAGTTCCCACTTTGGTTCCCTTTATTACGTAAGTAAACTTGGACCATTATACACATTCGTGTTTAATGGGTGTTTCTTTTGTGTGAACCATCTGTAATACCTCTGTAGCACTTTGTGTTCTTTTTTAGGTGAAAGATCTGCCGGACTGGAGGAGCAAACGTCGCTTCTACAACCAAGCGAATTTTCAGATGGGTTGTTTCGATTGAGGTAGCGGTCATCTATATACAGTTGGACAGGAAGAAAAGAAGAAAAAGGTCCGAGAGGTTAGTATCCGTTCCCGAGTAGTATTTGGTGAGTGTAGAAAATTTCTGAGAGCGTATTTTGATTTGTTTTAGTAGTTCAATTTATGAACTGCTATGCAGCCCATAACTAGTCGCGCCCTATGCTTTCCAGCTGCTGCTGGTGTGACGCAGGTCACAGTCGATAGCGGGCCACATCATTGGTGACTGGATCCACTTTGCGAATATTGGGCTTACAGGAACCCACAAGGTAAGCAATAAACTAATATTCTCAAAATTTAATAGTGCATTTATATTTAAATGATTTTCATCCTAATCTCTGCCTAATAAAAATACATGAACCATGCAGAAGACACAACACTCCGCTAGCGAGCGACTTTGACGAACAGTCACTAACCTGTATAGGTTACTGACTCGGGAGATTCAAGTTGGGAGTCAGGTGACCCAAAATTTTGTGCGCTTGCTTTCTTCTGGTCATATGGTTAGCACGAGTTGCTGCGTAGCTGCTTGTTCAGTTACTCTCCTTTTAGTGCGTGCGTGTGTGCATGTGCGTGTGTGTGCGTGTGTGCGCTCGTTAACTAAACAAATCCTTAGGCGGCGACTACTTTTTCGCGCAAAAAACCGCCTACTGCCGCAGCGTACTGAAGTAGGAATTGTTTGCTTTTTCCACACAGACGCAGCCAGCCCCTGGATGGAGCCTCCTCTCCTGCACAGCAGCAGCAATGGAATGTAAATAAAAAAAATGTTGTAACCATGCAAAAATAAAATAAAATTTTATTTGAAATTTCACTTTTCCTTGTTATTTTGAAAATGCTTTAAAATATATCGTAACCGGCAAACGTGGATAACAGAAACAATGCTCCACGATACACATTCCACACGTTTGGCAAAACGTCACTGTAACGTTCCTGGTCCACATTCTGAAAAGGTTTTGCAACGTTAAAAGATTGTTTCAAGCGTGTTTTTCTGCAACGTTAAGTAAATGTAAATCCAACATAATTACTATGTTGTCGAAATGCTTCCTCACAGTTCCAATAATGTTTGACGAAACGTTACTGTAACGTTTTTTAGTTGTTCTTAAAATGTTTTTGTAGGGTGCTTCTGCAACGTTAGGTAAACGTAACTCCAAAAGTATTTATATGTTGTAGAAATGCTTTCTTACTGTTCGCATAACGTTTGGCGAAATGTGATGTAACGTTTTACATTGTTTTTAAACGTTTTTTGAACGTTATTAGCTTGTTCGCTGCAACGTTACGGAAATGTAACACTAACATTAATAATATGTTGTAAAAATGTTTTGTGGACGTTTAAATAATGTTTGACAAAACATTACTGTAACGTTTTTGATAACATTAGTTAAACATTTCAAAAAAATGACATTAAGAACATTGCTTTAACGTTAGCACCAAACAAAAAAAATACGTTCTTCTAATGTTTTGGTGCTACTTGGGGAATACGTGATATAGTCTGCCTTGTCTCACGCAGTTTGTTTGTCGTCACTGGAGTCGTTTATAAGCATATTAAGTCCAAAAAATCACGGGAACGGATCACGCCATGTTTAAAATATTCCCAGTAACGCCCTACTTGCGCCGCGCGGAGAAACATCCGGCTACGGTGACAAGGCACAGCGGCAACTTCCGGTGCCATTCTTAAGTTGTCACCGAGTATAGTCAACATGGCAAAGCCACAATCGTGATGAAGCAAAGTTGTCACTGTTGATAATGTGATGCATCTCCGTCGATCGCTTTTCGGTTGATTTGGGAAGGTCGGTTGGGGCGGCAGGAAGTTTCATAAAGTGTAATTATTTCTCGTTTTTCCCTGACTGAAACGCTTCCATGATACGAGAGGACGGTTAATACGCTGAAGACTTGTGTGCCTTCCATACAGACCAGCTCGAGCCAAGGAACGAGCATTTTAAATTTTCCTTGAGAGGGGGGTGGGGAGGGAGGAAGCTACGGTTCCGGGTCTCACATTTGCGAATCATCTCTGCTTGAAAGTAGACATTCTATCAGGGCTTGAAGTGAACCAGAGAACGGTAGGCCGTTTAGCCTTAGGCGCGCATGGAAAAGCAACAAAGCAGTGCAGGGAGATATGGGATGGGCGTCGTTTGAAGTTGGAGAAGCGCCGAACAAAATGTGTTTTGAGATGAGGTTGAGAGCAATGGATCAACGAAGGTGGGCAGCTAAGGTTTTTAGGTACCTATATTTGAAAAGCATGGACACGCAGTGGTTAAGGAGGACTAGAAGGCTAACGATGAAATACGGAAAGTTCAGTGGAGAATCCAAAAAAGTAAAGGTAACGAGAAAAGAGGCAAGGCAGATAGAAACGAATAAATGGAGAGAAAAAAAAATGGAAGCTAAAACGTTGTTAGAAATGTACAGGGCTGAGAAATTGGATATCAGAAAGGAAAATTTGTGCGATAGTTCCCAGGGCAGTGCTTTGATTTTTGAGGCTAGAGCAGGTTGCTTGCGAACCAAGAGCTCTGTGGGGAAGTATATTCATGAAATGATGGGGTATGCGTGGTCTGCGGAAAAGAAAAACTATGCGGCGGGGGTGTTATCCAAGGAACTCTGTACTAGGAGGAGTAGGCAAAACGATAGGCTGACATATCGTGTCAGTGACAGGCTCTCGGCAAACACCCCTCGGTTCCGCATGACCGACGCACCCACGGGGTCCGCCCCCAAGGCTTACGACAGCCACCTTCCCGCGGAGTCCGACTACCATTGGAAAAAGCAAGCAGCTGAACACTTCGCATAAGCTGCTGATTAGCTGATTAGCTGAACGGCAGAAACTGCTGCCTCGGAAGAAAGTCAGCGCCGTGCACACTTACCAGCTGTGCTGTGTTGCTCTTCGGCCCGTCGGTGCCGGCGACGAACGGCTGGCAGACTGTCGCGGTCGGAGTCCAGCCACTGTGCGTGGCTGCAGCAGGACTGCCCGGCATACTGCCCGGTTCGAAGTGTGGCACGGGCACGGGAAGCACGTCAGGTCTCGCGCTGCTCGCGCGACGCGCCGTTCAAAATTGGATTACGCGCTTCTTTGTGCGAGAGAAGAAAAACAAGAAAAGAAAGGTTGTCACTTCGTCCTGGACGCATTTACGTACACGCTAATAGTCACCAAAAATAAAAAAAAAACATAATGGCTATTCAAAAGCATAACAAAAGTTTTAATTATACAGATATTAGAGAGTTTTAGCAGTCCGTTCGTTAAGTTCGTTACGTTGCTACCGGGTTTACCGGGACCCGACTGCGCATGCGCGCGTACGTACCGGGTTCTTTCCGTGGAGTGAGACGGAAAACATGTTTTAGTTAGCACTCCCAATCCTCCCTGTTCTGTGGCACTCCGTAGCGTCGTACCGTTCGTTCCGTGTGACGGCTGATTAGCCGAGTTTTTGTTGCAAAAATCCACACGCTAAAAATAACGTTATGCTAAACGTTATGGTTATGCTAAACGTTACCGCGTTTGCGTTACCGTTTACCGTGTTACCGAAAGCCTGAGTTTCCGTTTACCGCTGAAAACGGTAGGGCACGTTTTAGCGCACCGTTTGCGGTTTGCGCATTCCGGCGGGTGTCCCTATTCGCACGCCCCGTGGGAACAATTTTTATTTTTAGTTCGCACGCCGCGTGCCAACAGAAAATAAAAATTGTTCGCACGCCTTTGAGCCTTCGCCCGCTTCGCGACCAGCGCGGCTTGCGCTGTTCTGTGGCGCTGTCCCTTTCGAATCACTCTGGTCTCTGTTGGCATACCTCAAGCTTAGCATTGTCGAGCTGCCCGCATAGCTGTTGGCTAATCTGTGTTAGTAAGTAGCTAAGTAGTAAGGTTGTTAGTTGCAGCAATAAATTTGATAAACACCTTGGTAAACATCTTAGATCCGCGGAGCCACACGTCGAGTTGTTCTTGGTTGAACGCTTGAATTGTGTTTCGGTGAGTTCAGTGTTAAGGCTGACTTATCTCCACCGTTTAATATTTCTATTTTCTAATTATGGTAGGCATTCTGATGTTGCTCCACCGGTAAAATCTATAACCCTGTAGTTTTTCTGGGCTCTATCATGTGCGACCGATGAGCAGTTCTCGGAGAACCATCGTGTTCAGCGGTTGTGCTGCTCATTCAAATATGCATATTTTTAGAAATAGAGCGCTTGATACTTTATGTGAGTAAAGCAGGCACGTGCAAGATACTGTGGTGAGGAAAGGCAGTGGTACATATTGATTTTACATTTTCTGAGTGTTTTGTTTACCATATGTCTTTTAGAGACACGAAATGCGGGGCGGAAATTTTTGAAGAACATGAACTTCTCCAACGTTTTAAAGCCACAGTTAGGTAGGAAATAGAAGAAACTTTGGAATGTGAAAGATGTATCAAAATTTTGTCGTTTTGGTGTCAGATTGCTGAATCCAAATACGTATTGTGTTAATAGCAAATATTTTTAGTAATAGTGGTTAGAATTTGCCAGGTTGTTTTCGCCAAGGAAGCACCGCTGTCATCTCATTGCGTTCAATATGGCAGAACCAACTGGAGCTAATGTATTTATGCACAGGACCATTAGATTTGTGGATATCTACAGAGGGATAGGGGAACTTGTAAACCAGCAAGGAGGAGCGGACCTGCACACATTTTAGGGTAACTATTAACTACACGGACAATAAATTGTATATTACCTTTAGCAGCAGAAAGCAAACAGGTTCGCGACATGCATTTTATTTTTCCATCTTTGTTGAAATGAAATGCTTGAAATTGAGAGGGTAAGCACACAGTTAAGTTTGGTTTCTCTAGTGTTCTTACCTAATTTGCATGTATTGCAAGTGCCTGGTGCAGAATTTTGATGCAATACTGCACTACAGCGCATTTTTTTAAGTGCGAATGCACTTCTTAAGCGACCCTGAACCTGCGTCCACCGGCGATGTCCGCGCACGTGGAGATGGGCGCGCGCAGCCTGGCCGCTGACATGGCACATACCCAGGTGGGGGATTGGCCAAGAATCTCCTCGTCTTCCTTGGCAACGGGGGGAGATGGGCGCGCGCTGCCTGGCCGCTGACATGGCACATACCCACGTGGGGGATTGGCTAAGAATCGGGCGTGAGAAGGGCTAATGCACCCGCTTAAAGGAGTACTGACACGAAATTTCAAAGCTGAGATCCGCTCTAGCAATCAACACAAATAGGTGTCTGTGAATAAATGCATCTTTCTTTCTTTGTAGTTGTGTGTGTGTGTGTGTGTGTGATCTCTCTTTCGCGAACATTACCGAACCGCGCAAATTCAACTCGTGCATTCGCACTTTCACATTCTTCCCCTTGGGGAAATGCGGGGAATTTTGTGCTACATGCGCATTTGTGATGAGATGGTGAGGCAGGAAGTGATGCAACAAATCCAGTGTAGTTATGACGTTAGGCCTCAGTGTTGTCGGTCGCACAACCGTCCATGTGTCTTCTAGGCGACACCATGGAAGGGCAGTGGCATAGGGTACCAGCAGCCAGATCTCAATTCGGTGTCCTAACCAATGTCTACACCTGTCATTAGCGGTTGACCCAACTACCACGTGTCTTTCAAACCAGTGAAGATTTGGCCCTTGCTCAAACTTCATATTCATGATTCTTCCTTGACGACTTTGACCAGCTGTACTGCACTGTCACTACCTTGTCAACTATGGACAACTGCATCGCCCGAACTCTTTCAAGCCTTACCTTCTCCTTCACCACAATGGGTGTACCCAAATCTCAGAAGGCTTCGCCTTTCTATCGTTACATGCTTTTAGGTATATAGCCCAATTACTTTTCTATTCCCCATTCCCAAGTTTGCACCACTGTTTCTAAAAAAAAGCATTCAATTCTCAAAATTTTCTCTAACCGTAATTTTTTTTGCATTATGATTTGAAAAGATGGGCTTCAGCTTGGAATTAACTTTAAAACTGTGAAGAAAAAACTGCTATGAAGGGCAGCTCTGCCTCAATGCCTGCCCGAACACCCAACAAACAAAAGGGAGCAGTAGGTTTGCATTACTTGTGCATAGTTACTCGCAAGCATTACCCAGTGCATCATCACAAATTCATCGTCGTTCTTGTCATTGTCTGAAGACAAGTCACAGAGAAAGTCGGGGACTTACTCTCGGAGACAAATTCGAGGTGTTAAGCAGACGTTGCTGCCCGTAGTATTGCAAAAAAGCTGTTTTTTTTTTGTAGAGACAATGCCACCACCATCATTCCTCATGTTTGACACCATTTTTGTTACATTTGCCAAACAGGTTTTTTTCCAAAGTTCTGAAGGGCCCTTGGTACTAGAACTGATTACTGAGCGTAAAATCACCTTTGGTGCCAAGCACAGCATTGGCCGCAACGAGTGAGGCTCGCGATTAACTTTCATGACTTCTCTAAAAGTTATTCCTTATAACTGCTTCTAGTGACAGCTGCAAGATCGCTACAACAAGGGTTAGGTCGCATGTGCTGCCTCACTGTGGGCAAATTGCATGAGGCCCAGCCCATGTTGGTTACAGAGCAGCGCCTCAGAGAATTCATCCACAGTGTCGTCAGTTTCTGCAGCTGAGACTTCTCGTTTATGAGAACTTTATTAGCCACTGCACATTACACCACTCAGGAAGCCAGCCCTGCGTTCCACACAGCACCATGTCGCCTACGGGGTCCAGTTAGGGGGTAGAGCTGTTCCAGGATCTGGTCCACTGTGCCACGTCACCAATGTCAAGCTGGACCAGAGGCTACTGCAGCTGGAGGCGGCAGTGTGGAAAGTAGGGAAAAGTGCTCCAAGTCCCGTTGCTGTATGGATGGCCTGCCGGCACACCGCGCTGCCTGCAGATGCCATGCCAACTGGCTGGCAGGTAGGGATGAGCTGGATCGCACATTGACTCGGAGGTTGACCCACACGTCGCAAGCTCTGGGGTACCTTCCAAGCTGTCCAGAGGCCTCAAAGGAACTGGAACCCACTAGAAGTGATGTGGTTGGCCCCAGTCATTTTGGACTGTTTGGGAGCAGCAATAAGTCTGTTTTGGAGAGAAAAAATAAGGGAGTTGTAGCAGCCAAAGATTATTTTGAAGCAATAAAAACAACCCACGGGAACATTATATATACAGTCCAACCCACCCATAATATCATTGGATATAATAATAAAGTCACGGCACCATCAACTGCGCTGTATGTCGTATGGTAAAATAAACAACTTATTAATTACACTTATTCTTATTATTGGTTTTAACAATTGAGCCTGAATGTATGAGCCTATGTACAATACAGTATTTGGAGATCTGTGAAAGATCATGGGTGCATTGTGTGCGTGACCAGGCTGTCATCCATTTTGCCCACCATTTCTCTGTTGCGCCAACAAGTTACGCATCTTTCCGGCCTATTGCTTTGCTCAGTTGTGTTGGGAAGTTAATGGAAAAAATGATACATTCAAGGATGATCTGGTATCTTGAGAGCAGGAAACTTTCCCTCAAGAAATGAATGGCTTCCGTCAAAACAGATGTTCGATAGATAACATTATCGCTTTAGTGTCTTCTATTGAAGAGTTCACTCAATTCCGGCTGTACACCAACCGCCATTTTTCCTGGACATCAAAGCTGCCTGCGACTCGGTCTTTCACGCAGCAATCCTTGCCGCTCTTGAAGACCATGGTCTCGGAGGCAAGAATATACTGATGGATAGCGGACTACCTTGATGGACGGCAGCTTTTTATGTCTACTCCAAGTGGCCCCACATCTTACTACGCTGTGGAAAAAGGTGTGCCACAAGGTGCTGTATTAAGGTCCACTGCTATTCAACCTAGCCCTTATTTCACTCAAGAGAGTCCTGCCCCGTGGAGTGAAGATCACCACTATATGCAGATGACATCTGTATCTGCCTCACGTTCTCGACGATCTACGCAGCAGCGCCTACATGAAAGCCATCCATAACATCTCTAGCTACCTCGCAGCCCGTGGCCTTAAGCTGTCCCCAGATAAGAGTGTAGCCATGCCTTCACCGCAAAAAGATGGATTGTTATCCTCTGATTCTAGGCGGCCGGGCACTCTCAGATGCACGAGTTCAGAGATATTATGGGATTCTAATAGATCGCAACTTGACGTGGTCACCCCGAGGTTAAACGGTTACGGGCCCGCATTTCTTCGGCCACTCAGGTTTTGAAATGTCTTGCGGGTTTGCGCTGGGGCAGCGATTGTCATTCCCATGGTCATTGCTGCACAACGGGTTATGGAGATGGTGCGCTGAGGTACAGCCTCCCAGTCCTACAACGTATATTAGACACAAGCAAGAAGAGTCTTGAGGCAGCAAGGAACAACAATTTACGCATCTGTTCTTGGGCTTCCGAAGGGATCTTCAAGCGTCGGAACCCCTTGCGGAGGCACGTTGCTTGCCTTTTGACGTGATTAGAAAACAGGAGACTCTCCGTGTGCACCTGCGGCATCGGCTTCACTCAAGCAATCACTTTTTAAGTCGCGTATCCTCAAGCTGCTCGAGCTCTGGATTCGCCCAAGCAATTGGCAGAATACCCTGTTAATTCCAAACCAGCCGAAACAAATAATGCCTCGAAATTTCCCTCCTTGGAACGTTACTCCTTTAACAGAATCAATGTCGCATCCCTGGAATTGGCCCCAAGAAGACAATGTCCCATACTGAAATACTACATATTGTGCTAGAATACATGTATAAAATGCATTCGGCTAGAACACACATATTTACGGACGGATCGTCATCCCCGCAAAGCTCTTCATCTGGAATGTACGTGCCACTTACGGGTGAAATGTTTTCATTTCGTCTGGAGCGACCAACATCATCTACAGCGGCTGAGCTATATGCCCTAAAGAAGCGATTGTTTACGTCTTACGCACCAGCCGCGTCAGTGGAGCATCTTTACAGACTCCAAGGCAGCTCTGCAAATTCTGTCAAGGAGGAGCAGGTCTTCCCCTCACCATACCGCAGCCGCCGATATCTCCTACCTTCACCACCTCGCTTGCATTGCTGGACACACTATAAATTGCAATGGATACCTGGCCACAGTGGTATTATTGGAAACCAAAAAAGCCGATGAAGCGGCCCGTATGGGCCTTAACCACCGGAAATACCGCAAAGTGTACTTTACAAAAACAGACGCTTCCACCATGGCCCATCGCTTTGCAGTAAGTGAAAGAAACCGGCTATGGCGCAGCAACGAACCCAATATGAAGTATTTTTGCACGCGATTGACCCTGATTTGACATCAAAACTTCCTAGAGAGCTCCCTCGTAGGCTGGAGACATTATATCATCGCCTACGACTGAACTCGGGCCTACACCAACAGTTACCTCTTTCGCCTCGGACTGACGATCAAACCCGTATTGTGATAACTGTTCTTCCATAGAAACCGTCGAACATATCTTATTAGAATGTGTGGCCTACTTGGCACCAAGATCCCGTTTTTTGAAGATATTGAACGCCTAGATCAAGGGCCGGTAACTTTGAAGACCATCTTAGGACCATGACTAGCCCCTCGAAGCAGCGTCAGGCCTAAAAAGTTTGTTTTCATATTTGGAGGATATTGGCCACATTTCAAAATTGTAAATTCGGTAACACAATCTAAAAAAAATAGTCCGCCAAGCCCGCCAAACACGCCAGTGTTTTTTTTTTGTTTGCTTCTTCGTTTTTTCCTCTCTCTTTTTTCTTTCTCCTGCCCACCTCTCTCTAGGGCCTGTTCTCCCTACATCCCCGACCCCTAGCAGAGAAGCATGTAGGTGATCACAAACGCCGGCAAAACTCTATGCTTTTTCAATAAAGAGCCTTCTCTCTCTCTCTCTCTGTTGCGATGCCGGATTTCAGTCTACTGAGTCAAGCAGTGCTTTCACATTTATGGGGCACAGCAATGGAACACCAGACATCAGGGCCTGAATTCTCTAAAATTATGGCCGTAATTTTTATGCAATGTGGCATTAATGTGCACGTTTTCCTTAGTTAGGGAATCCTGTGGAGGAGCAAGAGAATCAGGGTGCATTGTTCCGCCTGTCGTTTTAAGGTCGAGTAGACGTGCACAGTAGCAAGACGTACTGTGCGATTTCTACAATCTTCCACTCCTCTGCGGGACTTCCAGCCAAGGCACACATGCATTTGTGCACCAATACCGCATCGCCTGTCGTTTTAAGGTCGAGTAGACGTGCACAGTAGCAAGACGTACTGTGCGATTTCTACAATCTTCCACTCCTCTGCGGGACTTCCAACCAAGGCACACATGCATTTGTGCACCAATACCGCATCACTTCAAAATGACGACGATTATTTTAGAGAATCTGGTGTCAGTTAAGCCACAGTCAGAGTCAGATAGCTGCTTAACATAAATGCACCAATTGAAAAAATCTCTCCTCTTACCCGCTCAAAGATCAGAAGGCCCTGAACTCGGGCAACTGCAGCGAACAGTCAATCGGACTAAGATGGTCACTCGTTGCTTATAGCTTCTCCCACACCACATTCCTCTATTGCTTCAATAAAAGTTTACATCACCCTGTCTGTATGTCTAATCTTTGCCCCTAGAAATATATAGCTGCCCTTTATCTCTAAAGTCCCAGCTAAAGTGATGGTCACCATGCTGCAATGAGAAACTGAAGCCTGTTCTGAGCAACTGTGCGGTCCCTCCAATTGTTTATAACGCACACCACACTTTTTCAGCATGCACGGTTGAGCGGAAGGAATGCCCCAAGGACGAAATTCCACCTCTGCTGAAAAATATCACCTCAAAGATTTTTTAAAACACTCAGTAGCTTCTTGTGAATGAATTAACTGAGGGTGCCGAATTAGCTGTTTTTCATAAAACCAGCCACAACGATGGCCCTCGTGCCTTCGCTGAAGAAAACGTCGACAGGGACAGCCTGCATGTGAAGAAAATTCAACCATGGCGAAGAACAGCAGCCTAATGAATTTATATATATGCCTTACACAAGAAAAAGAAAATATGTAAAGGGGAAAAAAATAGCACCCATACGCAAAATGTTCAGCTAAACCACTTAAGCAGTCCAAGCAACAGGGTCAGAAACACCCATCTTTCACCTAAAATGTGCATGCATGCAGGGCAACAATAAGAGTATTTAATGGAAGAAAATGAGCAGGTCAACTAGTGGAAAAGCTCTGGCAAGTTGATCGTTGTGTCGGTAGGTGGAAGGGGCAGAAAATTAAACACTTTCTAAAGGTACAGCAGACATGCCCGCAAAATTTCTTAAGGATACGTCAGACATACCCAGCTTTCTCTCTCAAAATTCCGACCTCTCAGGAACCTAGCAAAACCACTTCAAGAAAGTAATATTTGGCATAAAGCAAAAAGTCAACGTGAAGATGAAAACAGTGAAACAATTTTCCAGGATTCCGAATATTTTCTGTGTAATTCGCTGTCAAATCTTACTCCCCATGCATTTCTATGGGATAGTTTCCATGGCTCAGGAACCTAGTCGCGCAACGTGCGAGACTTGAAACTGTGCACAAAGCAAGTCCCCCCCCCTCCCCCCCATATTAGCTGCGCAAAAAATTTAACATTTTGCTAAATAACTACAGAGTAATCACTGTTGAAAGGACTGCCATGAGCAGGAAAGCTGCACGCAAAATTTTTTAAAGGTAGTTTGGAGCACTAGGTTGAACTCGGATGGATTCGAATCTTCACAAGTTTCCCTTTAGTGTGTGCATGCCCGTGGACAGCGTTTTGTAATAGCTATACTTAATGCCCGCTTTACAATTCACGTAGTGAGAGCAGTCGGTCTTGATTTTTACACAACTGGCCAAACTGCTATTGCTCACTGAAGCTAATTTATTTATTTTATTTATTTATTTTATTTCCTCAAGGGTCCCTGGACGGGACATTACATGAGGGGTGGGGATACAAATGTTTGAGTAATACAAAAGGAGACGAGTAAAAAACAGTGAAAACAGCAAACAAACGTCTGTGTAAACGAAGACACAAAAATGTTTGAATACTTTTCGTAACACAGGCAGAATTCATTACACGGTTTCGGGGGGATAAATCGCAGTGGCAAACATCATTACCAACTGCAAGCGAACAACAGGCATGCCAAATACACTCGGAATGCTGTGTGACACAGCAGGAATCCTTTACACGGTTTGGGGAGACATAATCGCAATGGCACAAAGTATTAGTAACTACAAGTGAACAGCAAAAGGCCAACCACAGAAATCAGTACTGCAATTCAACATACAGTAGATGAGATGGTTTGGGGCAAAAAAGAAAAAGAAAAAAAAAGAGCACAAGGCAATAGACGCAATAGGTCATTCGGGCTCGGAAACGGTTGTTAGTAACTTCTTGAATGTTTCTGTATCTTTGGTATTAACAACGTTATCCGGTAGAGCATTCCAGTCTTTAGCAGTTCGAATAAAGAGTGACTGTGCGAATGTGTTGGATTTAGGGCGAGGGTACAGAACCTGCTTCGAGTTGCTACTACGATCAGAAGAATGGGGGCGTGGTGTGATGTAGATGTTCGGTGTGGATGCGTAATAGAATTTGTGGAACAGGGTAAGTCTTGACATTTTTCGACGGTGGCTGAGGGGAGGGAGGTCGGCACGCTTTTTTAATTCTGTCACACTTGTGAACGATGAATAATCTGAGAATGCGAATCTGGCAGCTCGGCTCTGAATAGCTTCAATGTTTTCTATGAGGTAATTCTGGTGTGGGTCCCACACCGCTGCCGCGTACTCAAGTTTTGGTCGGGTTAACGTGGTAAAGGCCTGTATTTTCAAAGGGGTGGGAGCAAACTTCAAGGTACGCTGCAAATACCCTAGGGATCTATTAGCTGCAGAAATGATATGGTTAATATGGACTGACCAAGACAGATCGCTTGTAATGTGTACGCCGAGGTATTTGTAGCAATTAGTGGATTGTAGGAAGGAACCGCCCAGAGAGTAGTTGTGGGAAAATGGGTTAGTGCGTCTATGAAAGGAAAGTGATTTACATTTAGACACATTTAAAGACATCTGCCACATCTGGCACCAGTGCTGCACGGCTTTAAGGTCTCTTTGTAAGGATAATTGATCAGCTTTAGTGGTGATGGTTGCATAAAGAACGCAGTCGTCTGCAAATAAACGGATCTTGTTAGTAATGCAATGTGGAAGGTCATTAATGTATATCAAGAAGAGTAGGGGACCAAGTACTGTTCCTTGAGGAACACCGGAAAGGACGGAAGAAGTTCTAGATCGGGCATTGTTTATAATGACAAACTGTTTTCTATTACTGAGGAAGTTATTAATCCAGGATAAGACGGACGGGTCAAGGTTAAGCGACGAAAGTTTGGTCATTAGGCGGTGATGTGGAACTTTGTCAAACGCTTTTTCGAAGTCGAGGAAAATGGCATCGGTCTGAATATTGCGGTCGAGATTTGTATGTAAATCATGAATGAAGGCGGCAAGTTGCGTTTCGCAGGCGTGCCTTTCCGGAAACAATGTTGTGGAGGGTGGATGAAGCTGTACTGTTCCAGGTGATTGATTATGTGGGTGAATAAAATATGCTCGATAATTTTGGATGGGACACTTGTTAGCGATATTGGTCTGTAGTTATATGGCGACAATCTGTTGCCGCTTTTAAATAATGGAGTGATTTTACCCAGTTTCCAGTCATCCGGAATGTCACCCAAAGAAAGTGACTGAGAGAAGAGTAATGCCAGAATGGAACTAATTATTAGCTTTGTGTTTTTTAATATTTTGCTGTTTATATTGTCATTTCCACTTGCAGATGAAGTTTTCATATTGTTAATTATGTTGGTAATTCCGTTCGCGGAAATGACAATTGGTGACATGGGATTTGGTATGGCAATATCAGTATTACAAGCTACGTTAGGGTTGCGATCAATCGTGAAAACAGCACAAAAGACGCTGTTTAAGCTATCAGCCGCATCTACGTCGCTTAAATGTTCATCGTTGGGACCTGATATGGCTATTGGCGTTGTGTTACTTGGGTTTATCGTTTTCCAAAATTTTTTAGGGTTATTTTTGAGCATGCGGGGAAGCGTTGTCGAAAAAAAGTCTCGTTTAGCACTCTGAATCGTAACCGAAAGGCGTTTAACGGCTTCAGAGTACGCCTTCCAAAGAGATGGCTGGTTTTTTGTTTTTGCGGATTTAAACAGGCGCTTTTTCCGGTTTATTAGTTTTTTTATTGAGTTGTTGAACCACGGGGCCGATACTTTGTTTTTGATAGTTATACTTGGTACGAAAGTTTCCGTTAGTTCGTTTAATTTATCGACTAACAATTCCCAATTGGTTTCAACCAAGCGGCTGTGGAATTCCCGTTCGTAGTCAGGGTAAAATTGTTCGAGATGGGTGTTAATGCTTTCGTAATTACCTTGGTCATACAGCTTTAACCGTTTTGAAGTAGGCTTATCCTGTGGAAAAGTAAAACTGAAAGACGCGAGGATAATTTTGTGATCGCTTATTTCTTTTAGGTAATGGACAGACTCTAGGCTACTTGGGTCGGACATCAGGATAAGGTCTAATATGTTAGAACTGTGTGAAGTTTCTCTTGTGGCGTGAGTAATTACTTGGGTTAGCTGGAAGTTTTGCAAACAGGCCAAGAATATACTGCTCTCACCAGAGGAAGGAGAAAACAAGGTGCACCAGTTTATAGTTGGGTAGTTAAAGTCCCCGCAAATTATAAACTTTGCACGGGGATACGTTTTGTGTAGAGTGTCCAGGGTGTCATTAAAGTTTATGTTAAAACTTTGATCTGATTTCGGAGGGCGGTAGCAAACACCCAGTATGATTAGACCATGGGAACTTTCGCAAGCCACGAAGAGGGCTTCCAAGGAACTATTACTATCTACTCTAAAATGTCGGATTGTGCCTTTTATCGCGATTAACACTCCACCACCTCGACTTGATAAACGGTCACAGCGATGCAACGTGAAATCTGAAAGGAATGGCAGAACTTCGGTGTCTTTAATGGAAGGTGAAAGCCATGTCTCGGTTAACATCACTACGTCACAATTAGACGATTGAATAATGGTGCATATTTCCTGTTGCTTTGGCATGATACTTCTTATGTTTGTGTACAAGATAGAAAAATTGACGTCAGTTGTATGATTTGAATGATGGTTTTGGATGTGGAGAGCGGATGAAGCGGCCGTAGATCGCTATTCAGCACTTGAAAGAGCGTTTCCCTCACTTGCTTTCGAGCTGCATCGTAGTGGTAGGACTTCTTCCCGATAACTACCTTTTTGTAGCGCAGCTTGAATGGGCCGCCTTGGTCACGCGCAAAACGTAGCAGCTCTCTCTGAATAGCGCGGGTTTCAAAGCAATAATCTTGGGCTACACTATACGGCGTATCTTTAAGCATGAAACCATTCGACAGTACGGATTCTTTTGTTTTGAAATGAGCAAAGTTAACGATTATTGGGCGCAGTTTCCCCGGATGAATTTTCCCAGTTCGATGTGCTCTTTCGATGTCGTTTGTTTGTATGTCAATTTTAAGATTGTTCCTACAAATGTCGGTAACTAGTTTTTCGCTGTCTGCCCATGTTTCTTCTTGCGTTTCGGTAATTCCATAAAAGAGGAGGTTACAGCGACGAGATCGGTCTTCGGCATCATTGAGCCTATCTTCCACGTGGGAGAGGTGATTTGCTGTAACGCTTGCTGATTTAGTCAGAACATCTATGCTCGTACGAATTTCCGGAATCGAGGAGCAAGTTTCTTCAGTCTTTGTGATGCGATTTATTAGGTCCTTTATTGTTTCTTCAGTTGTGGCTAGTCGCTCATTTATCGCCTTAATTGCAGAAAGGATTTTAGCCTGGCCTTCATCGAGTTTTGTTAGAAGTGCGTGAATTGTAGGGTCAGATTGGCTGCTTGCGTTACGAGTTGTGGGGCCGGGGTTAACCTCTATGTCACCTGAGAGCAGTAACAGTTTCAGAACAATGTTCGCACAATTGCAAATATCTAGTACAATACACCAAAGACACTGTGGGCAAGGCAGCTGTACCAAAAAACGGTTGCTAGTCTTCTTGGCGTAAAGGGAGTCAGATGAACGTACCTGCGCAATGAACGCAAATGGTGTCAGGGAAAGCTGCATGTTGGCACAGCTGTCAAGCCCACGAAGTGGCGGCCGCGGTGAGCGGTCTTTTATATCCAGTTGAACTGCTGATGTCGTTGATGGAGGTGCTACTGGTGGTCCAAAGAGTAGCCATCGCTACTCTTGCTGACGTAGCCATCGCAAGATAGCCATCGCTGACGTAGCCATCGCGAACGTAGCCATCGCTGACGTAGCCATCGCAAGAGTTACGTCCAATCATCTGTTTTTATTAATAACAGTGGCTCAGGCTAGTCAGTGAATGAAAGCGGTTTGGCCAGTTGGGTAAAATCATGGCAGAAAGCTCTTGCTTTGTATTGTGAAATGGGATTTGGGTAGCAGCTTGGAGTTCCACCCGAATTAAGCCAGAGTTAGTCCAATCATCAATAATAACAATGATTAATAATTAACAGGGACTCTGGCTAGTCAGTGAGGAGATGCATTTTGGCAGTTTGAGTGAATATCAAGAAAAACTGCTGTTGCTTCATGTTGTGAAGCGGGCATGGGGTAGCGGTTTGGAATTCCGTTTGGACTGAGCTGGAGTTAGTCCAATCCTTTTTACAGTTGAACCTCATTAAAATGAACACTGATATAGCAAATTATCGGCTATAACGAACTAAATACAAACTTTGGTTGGTCACGCATCATTTCAGCGCCGGAAAGTGGAACTGCAAGAGCTGCACACAATATCGGCTGTAATGAAGAAAAAACCTCCCGACGCCCAGAACTGTAGAAGTAGAAAAGGCCCTTTTGTGCATTGTCACTGCAGAAACCTTAATCCTGTTCGGTGCTATGAAAAGCCACCGTACAACGATCACGTCCTTCTTCAAATAAATAATAACGCAGGCCTGTTCTGTCAAATGATCTTTGCCCTGTTGTAATTTGATGATGATGATTGTAGGGTTTAACGCGCCGACGCAACGCAGGCGATGAGGCGCGCCGTAGTGGAGGGCTCCGGATTAATTTTGACCACCTGGGGATCTTTAACGTGCGCCGAAATCTCGAACACACGGGCGTTTTTGCTTTTCGCCTCCATCGAAAAGCGGCCGCCGCGGCCAGGAATCGAACCCGCAACCTTGTGCTCAGCAGCACAACGCCTTAGCCACTGAGCCACCGCGGCGCTGTTGTAATTTCACGTTCTCATGTTTGGGCCTATTTAGTTCTCATGTTTGGGCCTATTTAGTTTGCCACAAGGAGACAGCTAAGGATTAACTCGTTTACAGTAAGTTCAAAGCCTAGAACAATGCATTTTTGTAGCTGGGATTTTTACACTAGCCAGATTACCGATTCATTAGAGCTAAGTTTTACCTCTACCATTACAACGCCTATCGGGTACAATAAACTAATTTACTGCCACGAAACTACTTTGTTATAATGAGGTTCAACTGTAATTATTAGTATTGAATAATAATTAGCAGTGATTATGGCTTGTCAGTGCGCCGAAAGGGCTTGGCCGGTTGAGTAAAAGCAAGAAAGACTGCTCCCACCATGAGTTGCGTTTCCCCTAGACAGAACTTTACTGACAGCTGGCGTTCTGTCTGGACAGAACTGTATGGAAAGCATCGAACTGTACAAGATAATCATGTAGGGTTGCCACCCGACCGGTTTTTTAGACAGCGGGCCGGTTGCCGGTCAGTATCTAAAACCGGCTGACATTGCCCGGTTTTTTGGCCATCCTGTCGCGGTTATTCTTTTTGCCTTTTTCGTCAATGCAGCAACTACCACAATAAACATGTGTCGACAAGCTGTGCAAAGACATGCGAGCAGAGAAAATACGCTGCCGGACGTGATTCCTGAAATGGAAGTGGGCCAAAGGGAGGAACAACACAACAAAATTCCATCGGCGTGGTCAGCAAGTGCGGTCACTTTTCAGTGCAGCACATTGAGAGCAATAACTAAAATCTCAGTCACCTTCAGTGCAAACGCTTCGTTGATTTCTCTGTGGGAATACGCTCCAAGAAATGGCATTGCATCTCAATTTTAAGGAACGTGGCCTCTTTTTTTCAACACACATTCAACCTTCTACATATATGCCCCCCCTTCCCCCGGAAGGGCCGGTTTATTCTTTGGGGAAAGGTGGCAACCCTATGACCACGTGGCATTAGAACAATAATGACCAGGCCGGTGTCTCAAGTGGCTTAAAGCTCCTGGATCAGCTCGTTAAGGCGGCAGACAATTAGTGGTTGATAATCGAAGAGGTCAAGAGCAGTCCAGTGCGCCAACACAAATTTTAAAAATTTTGCCGATACGTCCGCCGTATCGCTAAGAAATTTTGCGGGTACGTCCGAGTACCTTTAGATACAGCAAAAATTTAAAGGAGTGATAATAGAGGACACTAATCAGTACAAACAGCATTCAGTGTTGTGCTCATGCGCATATTTGCGGATCAGCCCACAGGTACAGTTTTGAGAGGAGAGGGGAAGGGCGCTTGTCTAGGGTCCCATCCTGCAGAGCTATCAAAAAGTCTGTTTTTACGCAATGATCTACAGTTATAATACTGCCCTCTAATTAGAAATATACAGGGTGTTGCAGTATACAGTTTATATGTTTCAACACCCTGCAACATACAGGGTTGCACCACACATGAAAAAAAAAAGTTTTAAGCAAAACCACTTCCATTATCTTACAAATTTTGCACTAATGTCACATTTCAGTAATATTCACATTTGGAATATTCAGTAATATTCACTGATGTCACATTTCAGTTGGGCTAGATCGTGCATATCGCCTGATAAAAAACACGACACAAAAACTAACATTTCAGACCACAACAACCACGAAGCGATCAATTTCAGATTAGTTAAGAAACAGGCCAGGCAACAGGACCACTAGGTTACTTCTTGGCGCCGAAAAGGCACTTTTGAAAGTGCAACGAGGATGATGAAGGCCAGACATCAGTATGCTCGAAACGCTCGAAAGTGGCCATTTTAAGTTTTTTTTTTTACTTCCTTTTCTTTTTTCTTTTTTTTTACTGTCTCGCTTGCCTCCAATGCCAATGACGCATTTTTAGGAGGCGTTGACATTACTTGCGTAGGCAGCCTGGATTTGCCTACCGCGTCACGCTGGCACATGCGCGGAGAAAACGACACTCCCTGGGCACGCAACACGAACAGCACACTTGAGACGACACAAACCTTCGCAGGACAACAAACATCGGTACCGTACGCCGTCGTCACAAATCCATCCGCCAAACTGAGACAGATCTCTTGAGCACTGCCTGAATGTATCACAAGTAGCGTTGCAATACAGTCACAAAGGCGCCGATACAATTAACTAATACTTACACGTTGAGGGCCAACTACAAATAATTGTTCTTTTCCTCCCTGTAGCACCTGTAGCAGCACAAACACGAGGCCTCCCACGCCTCCCACATTCCCACACAGACGGCTGGCTGAACTGGCTGAACAGTGAACCACACCACAGAACAGGGCTGGACCGTGTATTCCTCCTCTCACATTCAGTTGCGTGCGAACTAGAAATAAAAATTGTTGGCACGCGGCGTGCGAACTAAAAATAAAAATTGTCCCACGCGGCGTGCGAACTAAAACTAAAAATTGTTCCCACGGGGCGTGCGAATAGGGCCGCCGAGGCGCAGGTAGCGACATCTGATGAATTAGTCTCAAAGCAAATCACTCATAATTTTCTTGCTCATATCTATTTGCATTCGTTTAAAGTAACTTGAATATTTCACTTTTGAGGTAAAGCATTCACACTAAATGTAGTTGTTTTGAGAATAGTGTAGCTATCACCTGTAGAGCTTTGAAAAGAAAACGAGTTGGTGGCGCCATCTACTGAGGAGAGTTAGAATCAAGGTAAAATATAGTACGATCAAGTCACAGAAGCTCAGAGTTACTACCTTTGAAGAGCAGATACAGTGAGATACTATACAACGACATTGTGTTTTACACAGGCACGCGTACTATGCAAGGGGGGGGGGGGGGGGGGGGGGGGGGGACCAGGTAACAAACAAAACAACGTATTGGACGACGCCAAAACACTCATGTGTGCGACTACTTGCAGGGGTGTACCGCCACATCTGTCCCTTACGTTTAGCTTGCTTTCCTACTCCTCAATCAAATAGATACCTGCGACAAAACCAAGAAAACTGCGCCGACAGCACTAACCGCTACTACGTACGCTGACCGGCGTGAATGGGCGCGGCACAGTCGTACTACACACCGGCGAGGTCACTTTCCGACAGCTGAGGAACAGCTCCACCTCACTCCTTGAAAGCAAGCCGTGACTATTGGCTACCAAAAACACCTTTTTTGGGCGTATTGGTAGCGCCGCCGTTTAGCAGATCGCACTTTTTTTTTTTTTCGACAGCACACGATCACAACAACCGAAACCGCCTCGAAAACTCGAGCAGACGGCGTTGCCTCGAGCTTGCGAGGTAGCGGATGAGAGCCAGAGTTATAGTCGTTTCGTATCTAGGAACATCAAAGTTACAGTGTTACGGTAACTTCATGTTATAGGCCATAAAATATCATAAACAGAGAGAAATTTTTGTTAGAAGTTTTTCCTAACACTGTTAATGCATAGTATCAGACGCAACGTTTACGCTGCCCCATGGAGTGATGTTGACGGGGCAGCGGCCCAGTCAACATCACGTGACTTCCGCTCCGTTATTCCGGAAGTAAGCCAATAATATTTGTCCGACTGAGACAACGAAGAGCGAGTTGCGCAATCCTCCCTGTTCCGTGGCTGAGCCGGCTGAGCTGCTGACCGCGGCGCGCGCGCCTTCCCATTGCGAAGTTTGCGTGCTCACGGGGATAAGTCGGTGTTCACAACGGGTGCTGCGTGTGCGACGCTCTTCTTTGCCACCTGAAACGGAGTTGCGAGTACCCATGGGCTGAAGACAGATCATTGGTGGACTTGAAGATATACCGCCAATATAGTTGGCCGGAAGCGAGTAGTACAGGGCTACTGTGTCAGACTGTGTGCGGTGTTCCACAAGTGAACTTTGCTTTGAGTTTCCGTGTAACACCCGCATCATTCTATAGAAGAGAGGGTGGAGAATACTAGGACTTTACAAAATACCTATATCCTCTTAATTCAAGGAGTAATTTCTCCTCGAGACCTCCAATCCCCCAGATTGTATTAGCTTCACCTTGTCTTCAAAGGGTGGCGGGTGAGGTTTGATTATTGATGTGTTAAGGCTGTTCTGCTTCTCCGAGAGAGATTACTTCGAAATGCACACACTTAGCTACAGTTCGTGTGAAAAGTTTGGCCTTTTGACGTTTGTGATAAACAAGCGTTTATTTTTAAAAAAAATGGCTCCAATCAACGCGGTGTTGGACTGCGAAGCTGTAAACGCACCCACACCGATGACACACGGGGCTCTACAAAGACTAAGCCAGAAACTGGAAAATGCGCACAATGGTGCCAGTGTTATAATTTCGTTTGGGTTGTTTATTGTGAATGTTGCCGTGAAGTTTGCCTTCTGTTCTGTTCACTTTCTTTGTGAGAACCGTGTTTTAGCAGAACCGTGTTTTAAAATATTGTAAATAAATTTTAAACTGCACAAAACAAATACTTTTTATTGTAAAAGTTGTGGTTGCAAGCTAAAATTTACAATTCACCATGATTAGTGCACCCTGAACGTAAAAGCAGAATAACTGGAGTTGCGCTTGCCTGCATTGCACACAGCTGCTTGTTTTTCTGTTATTCAGCCTGCGATTATTGTTGCACCTCACCATTTGAGCTGTAACAAACAAAACAACGTATTGGACGACGCCAAAACACTCATGTGTGCGACTACTTGCAGGGGTGTACCGCCCCATCTGTCCCTTACGTTTAGCTTGCTTTCCTACTCCTCAGTCAGGTAGATACCTGCGATAAAAGCAAGAAAACTGCGGCGACAGCACTAACCGCAACTACGCTGACCGGCGTGAATGGGCGCGGCACAGTCGTACTACACACCGGCGAGCGAGGTCACTTTCCGACAGCTGAGGAACAGCTCCACCTCACTCCTTGAAAAGTAGAGTGAACTAGAACTTGAAAGCCCGCCGTGACTTTTGGCTACCAAAAACACCTTTTTTGGGCGTATTGGTAGCGCCGCGTTAGCAGATCGCACTTTTTTTTTTTTTTTTCGACAGCACATGATCACAACCGAAACCGCCGAAACCTCGAGCAGACGGCGTTGCCTCAAGCTTGCGAGGTAGCGGATGAGAGCCAGAGTTTATAGTCAGTTTCGTATCTAGGAACATCAAAGTTACAGTGTTACGGTAACTTCATAGTTATTTCCATAAAATATCATAAACAGAGAGAAATTTTTGTTAGAAGTTTTCCTAAGACTGTTAATGCATAGTATCAGACGCAACGTTTACGCTGCCCCATGGAGTGATGTTGACGGGCAGCGGCCCAGTTAAATCACGTGACTTCCGCTCCGTTATTCCGAAGTAAGCCCAAATAATTTTGTCCCGACTTGAGACAACGAAGAGCGAGTTGCGCAATCCTCCCTGTTCCGTGGCTGAGCCGGCTGAGCTGCTGACCCGGCGCGAGCGCCTTCCCATTGCGAAGTTTGCGTGCTCACGGGGATAAGTCGGTGTTCACAACGGGTGCTGCGTGTGCGACACTCTTCTTGTGCGTGTGCGACACTCGTGGGTCCCGGTAAACCCGGTAGCTACGTAACGAACGGAACGGCCGGAGCATACGTACTGCTAAAACTCTCTATTTTCGCAATTTGTATGCGCTGCCGCTCCAGTTCAAAACTTATCACGTCTCGAAATTAAACTTGTTAACCTAGTAGTAAAGTGTTGTAAAATGATAGTTTGGACTGATGGCAGAGCAGTAACGTGCCGGGCAAGGGAAAGAAAACCTACCTTTGCAAACGTGTGATGAAGGAGTGATGTGGAACCCAACCACGTCGGGACTCGGAACGCCAAAAGCTGAATGGCCCGTTTGCAGCAGAAGCACGTTGGAGAAAGTGGTCGTTAGGGGCCCCCCACCCCGATGTTCTGAAGGCCTTTAGTTACTTTGTTAGATCACCAATCCTGACACTACATTCAAAAGACCGTGGTGGGTGAAAGTAACATCATGCGAGCATTTTGTTTAGCTTATGGCCCAGTAAATGCATACAAGGTTTTCCAGTGATCCGAAGCTGTCACGAAATGGTTTCCAAGATGCTTGCTTGTCTTGTTTGGTGGCTCTGCTAAAACGCCGTCATTTGTGCTCTGGAGCTGGAGTATCTTGTTCGCGAGGGCCCGCACGCAACACTTGCGCACCAAAGTGCTGCTTGTGCGTTTTATCTTGCTTTAAGGTTGCACAAGCAACCCCTATGTTCGCTTATCTTCTTTAGCCTTCGCCTGCTGTTGGACAGTCCATCATGGACAGCTCTAAAGAGCCAAGAGGGAGAGGGGTAAGGGTTTCGAGCACCGAACACTACCGCACGCCTGCGTGACTCCAACGCGTGTTTTAACAAATTTGCTGGTTTTTGTGTTGCATTTTTAGAGGGTGACACCGGGCAGAGTGGAGAGTGGGGCGCGAGCATAATACATACACCTGCAGGCGGGAAACAAGTCATCGGGAAGTAAATGTCTGTCTAAGCTCCAAAGCAGATTCCCCGCAGTCCCCAGTTCGTGGGAAATTGTTCAGTGCTGAATGCGTTGTGTATAATGGGGCGACTTCGCAGATCATGGCACAAAAGCCACGCCCAGGACAACAAAAGAGGCTTCTCTGCCCCAATCTTAAAGCCCTACGTAATCTGTAGCTGCAGTGCGCACCTCGAATGGCAGATCGAAGCATGGAGGGGGTTGCTCCCAGGAAGTCAGCCTGGATTCAATCGAGAAAACTCCCATGACAATTAATCTCTGGTTTAACGACGGTTTGGCAGAGCTGGTGATCATTTCATCACACAATCACAACAAATTCAGAGGGCAAAGCTTGAAGGCACTCATCTCGCTGACATTCCCCACTTGCTCTTCTTGAGGGCAGTGGTCACTAAATCACCTGCCCCTCTCTAACGAGAAGGGCAAATCGATGTGGAAAGAATTTATTTCTTTTTTCTCTTGACGTGGACAATGAAAACAAGGTTCAGGAAAGATTCTGACAAGCTGACCACTAACAGCTAGGTTTCTTGGTCCAAGGGTGATGAGAAGTGGGACGGTGGCATTGACAAGATGAGGGCCGTTACGAAACGTGTCGAGAACATTAAGGGTCCTTTCGTAAACCAAATTTCTCAACAAAACAAAACTACGTCATCCGTAAACCAAATTTGTCAACAGAACTATGTCGTAGTGATTGAAAGGCAATTTATGCAACTTTTAACACATATAAAACCTAACTTCACCCATGTTCTTAAATGAATGAATGAACACACGTTTATTGAAAGAAAAAAAAGAGAGGGAGAGAAGTCCCCTTGACATGACCTGAGGCCTCAGTCAAGAGTCGGTAAAAGGGATAGGAAGTAAGGAGTGGGGAGAACAGGGAAAGAAAGGCATCTAGAAGCAGTCCTCAATGCCGGCTTCTCTGATGAAAATCAGCAGTGTCCAGCATGTCCTTCCTGTGAGGTGGGGCTCCGAGTGGATTAACCCAAAGTTCGTAGTCTGCTGGTCGTAGCGGGCCAAGTGTCTTTAGGCAGCGTTCTCTAGGAGCACTGAGCACCGAACATTTTCACAGAAGGTGTCACGCACTGCATAGGGCCCCAATACCACATTTCTGGCAGTTAGGAGTGCTGTACGAGTTTCCAAGCACGAACTAGTAGTGTTGAAAGCAATGTCACTTGATGTGCTCGATCTTCAAGTCTTCCCAGTCTTTACTGCTGTTCTTTCCGGTTAACAAGTTTGCTGCTGTCTTCCCAAAAGGCACCAAGCGTTGAGCTATGCTTGTCATTTAATTCTAGTCACTTCAATCAAAACGCATGCACAAAGACCACTGCTGTGCTATTTTGTGACAGTTTCTTGACAATTTTGAGTTAGTGCACCAACTGCCCATTTCAGGCTGCTCCCTCCGGTACTTCAGAAGGCGTTTGCCTGGTCATATTACGATGCAGTAAATGGGCTACTTAAAATCCTGCTCTTCATTTAAACAGCCTTCCAGTAATGGCAGCAACGTTGCTGCCATTACTGGAAGGTTACTGCCATTTTACGAGAGACGTACATCTCTCGTAAAATAAATTGTAATGACATCGAAATGGTAACAAGCGCACTAGACGGGGACACACGAAAAAGACAGTGACACGTCTAGTGCGCTTTTTACCATGTCGAAGTTGCATCACCAACTAGCCCAAATTTCCGCGTTGAATGTAATGACGTACGAGCTGCCCAATCTCTTCAACAAAGGTTAAGTTGTATGTCACCTTCGTGGTACATTTAATTGGACGTAAGATGAAGACCAGCACGAATATCCAATCGTGTCGCTTCCAAGGGGCCATGCAGACACAATAAAAGTTTGTTTTATTCGAAAGATTTAGTGTGTTATAGTACCCTCAGCGCTTGTCCGGCAGCAAACGATGCTTTATTCACTGAGAAATTAAAAATTTTAATCCGAAATTTCAATTCTCCCCCTAAATCGTGTGTTTTAGTGACACCGACATTGACGTATCCAGAGCAGGGCGTTAAAACTAAAGATAGCCTGCTGACCAGGGCTGCTACCATCTCCCAGATGAATTGATTATCGTGCTTATCACCTACTTTTATAGATGGCACTGCAATGCTGCTGAAGTGCCAGCGTTCGCCGTGACAGACGCCGAGGAGCTAGCTGTCGCTCTGGCAGCGGCGGAAGGCTTCCGGATCGGCCGGTCATTTACAATAATTTCTTGCTAGCAAGAGGCCCGTCACTTTTTGAAGGGATGAATAAGCCACTGCGCACTCCGCGCAGTCCTCCAGGCTCAAGGTGGCGTACCCCAACACCCTGAGCATCCACCTAAGAATCAACACAGGATCCTTTGGGCCCCAGCGCGCTCGGGAATAGAGGGAAGCACAGAGGCGGACAGGGTAGCTCGAGGCTATACTACCAATCGAGCACCTGATGATTCCGACCTCGAAGAACCCACGCCAGTCCCCTCGAAATACTCAGCCACATTGGCATAGTACAGGAGTATGAGGAAAAGGTACCCTCCGCCACACGAATGCCTGACGAGGGCAGAAGCCACCGACTGGGGACAGCTGCAGACAGTCACTTTCCCAAACCTAAACGTGCTGAGTAAAATTCATCCAACTCGATATGCAGACGCGTGCCCAATGGGCCATCAAGAAAAACCCACCCTCTACCACACCACATGGGAATGCCAAAGCACGGACGGCTGTCCCCCAAAATCAGAAACCAGGGCGTCTACCAAGTTGACATTTTCAAATTCCCCGAGTTTTCCAGGTTTTCCGAGTCTTTTTGATGAATTCCCTGAGTGACACGTAACTCCGTTTACGTCCACACGGGCTGACACCACTTCACCAGATGCTGTTGCCCCCTAAAAAGCACCTTATAAAATAAAATATGGCATAATAAAGTTTGAATGCTAGCCAGTAACTTTTATCTCATTCAAAAAGAAATCATAACAGAGCGGTAGTAAAATTCACAGTGAATGAAATATCGAAAAAAAAAAGGTAAAACCGTACTGCCATTATTCAGCTCGCACTCAATGCCTCAGTGCTGTATTTCACTTCTTCAAAGAGTTTCCTTTGGTTTGGGAGAGAGCTGCCTGCATCTTAAACACCATCACTTTAGATGCCCTTCAACGCCGTCATACTTCTACCATCAAAGCGCTGCGCAGGATGAGTGGGAAGAGTTTATTTGGGATTCACATTGGAAATCAGGAACACCTCAACTACACCCACTATGGTGACTCCACGTAAAGTTCTTTTGGCATGCAGCGAAAGCTACGGAGCCGAAACATGCTTTGTCTTTCTACGCAGTGGAATATAGTGCCGGCTTGTAGTTGAAAGTAAGTCTTAATACGGGGTACAATGTCGATATTCGATACTTAAGATGTATTTTGAACACAGCTGCGCACTTTTAAAGTTGAAAATTAAGGGAAATGTGTTTTTATTATTACGCCAGGTTCACAACTCAAAGATTCGTGCGTCAACTAACTGATTCACAACGTGCGTCAACTAAATACAAACCATCGAAGCCAGGTGTTCCAGCATAGGATTGAAAGCTACTACTACGACCCCTGCCCCTGTAGACTCCCGTACACTGCCACAACAAGCTATCACGGCGCGCAACGGTTTCTTGTGCCTTTCAGGAGTCTGGGAAACACGCCAGAACGCACGGGGTGCACACCGGGAATTCAGGAGGGGGGGAGTGACTTGCAAGCTGTGAGAACCTAGTTCTCACTGTAATCAGTGAATTTAGATGGCGCCATCAGCAACGGCTCCGGAGGGCTGTCCACTTTTGACTTGCTGTTACTGGAGCCAGCATTACCGTGAATTTCGCTTC